>JAZGTJ010015689.1:0-13203 GCA_036877575.1 Botia almorhae | reverse complement strand
GGCGTGTTTTTTCTTACGCGAAGATGATAGGGCTCTCAAGCAAGACCCCATACGTCAGTCAGTTGACGTAACGTCGAACGTGACTGACTGAAAGGGAACTACTTCTGATAAGAAGTTACCAAATCCTGTGATAGAGAGATTTTCAACAGGTGTCTCAGTTGGTGTATTACTGAGTGGGGAGAACCTTTTTGAAATTGTAATTGAAACAGGAGAACAGTGTTTTGTCAAGTGTTTATGCCATCTCACAGTCACAAAACTTTCCCTGATGCAGGGATCTGCATCCAAAACTAAACAATGTATGGACCTAGTCACATCCAAAGTCTGCTCTAAGGCCTTATCACTCTTACTTTCCTTGAGTAAGGTTTGGATGTGTGTCTCTAATTCTGAAATCTTCTCTTTCAGCCTAACTAGTTTTCTGTACTTATCACATAAAACACTTAACACTGACAAGGAAGGCTACACTATACATGTGGCAAACAGTGCAGAGAAAATGGCATTAATTACCGTATTTGTTGACTTATTTCAGCTTACCACAGTTGTTTGATGAACTTAAAATACATGAAGTGCAGGAGAGAAAAGACAGTAAACACAGAAGACAAGCTAACCAGCTAGCATGGTGTTAACAGAACTGTGTTATCTGTAGTGGATAACAATCAAAAGCTAACAGTATCGGATTAAATTTAATATAATGAATATAACAACAACTTACATTAAACAACTTAGACACCAAGGAGTAATGAAAAAGGAAAGTAGTGAAGAGATTTAAAACAAGACTAAGCAGAGGCGCAAACACAAATTTGCAAATATAGTTTTAACGAATAACCTCAAATATTTGAGGTTATTTGTTAAACCAGAATATATTGACTGGTTTAATTGACAGCAGTCATCAAGTTGTTCAGAATTAGGAGACCTAACATATGATATTATATGTTATATATAATAATATATTATATTTAATATTTTGTCTGTTTGTTAATCTTTGCATGATTAGCAAACATTAAGTGGTGGTCGATTTCTTTCAACATTCTCATAGACCTTTGGAATCATGAGTCAGACAGGCCCAACAAGTTTTGTTCTGATCGGCCTTGTTCAAACTTCACTGGCCAATAGCGGCCATGTTTTGCAAGATACGCCAGTGTCCTTATAGACCATGATGGTTCTTTGGACAATGACACTGCGTACATAACTGACCAATTTTTAGGTTAATTGGACAATCACTACCAACCACAACTGTATCTCCTACATATGTGTACCAGGTACCATGTAAATATACAGGGGTTGGACAATGAAACTGAAACACTGGCCAATTTAGTGTTGGAGGTTTCATGGCTAAATTTGACCAGCCTGGTGGCCAATCTTCATTGATTGCACATTCCACCAGTAAGAGCAGAGTGTTAGCAGAGTAATAGCACAGTTTTGCATAAAATATTGCAATGCACACAACATTATGGGTGACATATCCGAATTCAAAAGAGGACAAATTGTTGGTGCACATCTCGCTGGCGCCACGGTATTCAGGATAATGTCAGCATATCGCCAAGAAGGACGAACCACATAAAACAGGAGTAACTGTGGACGCAAGAGGAAGCTGTCTGAAAGGGATGTCCGGGTGCTAACCCAGATTGTATCCAAAAAACATAAAACCACAGCTGCTCACTGCAGAATTAATGTGCACCTTAACTTTCCACCAAAAATGTCCGTTGGGAGCTCCACAGGCTGCTATAGCCAAACCTTTGGTCACTCGTGCCAATGCCAAACGTCAGTTTCAATAGTGCCACGACAATCTTGGGCTGTGGACAATGTGAAACATGTATTGTTCTCTGATGAGTCCACCTTCACTGTCTTCCCCACATCCGGGAGAGTTACGGTGTGGAGAAGCCCCAAAGAAGCGTACCACCCAGACTGTTGCATGCCCAAAGTGAAGCATGGGGGTGGATCAGTGATGGTTTGGGCTGCAATATCATGGCATTCCCTAGCCCCAATACTTGTGCTAGATGGGCGCGTCACTGCCAAGGACTACCGAACTATTCTGGAGGACCATGTGCCCCCAATGACAAAATACCAAAGCCATGGTCCAAAATACCAAAGCCATCCAACAGCTCACCAAGGAGCTGTCAGCTCCAGCGTCTCAGATCGCGATGCATCAGCATCAGCTCACATGCTTGACCTCGCTCACAGAAGAACTCGTCCGACCTTCAGATTGCGATGCATCTTAGATCAGTAGATGGTTGTATGTTTTACACGTTTGACTCTTTTTTTCGCCAGTTCAGAGAAGTTTTTGAGCATCCGTCAGAGGGTAAAACTCCAGGTGAACAACTTCTCTCCCTCACTCAGGAGAGACAGAAAACAGCGGAGTACGCTGAAAGTGCAGCCTCTTCTGAGCCTATGCAGATAAATTATACTCGCCTGGTTAGTGAAGAATGTGAACATCACTTGTGGTCTGGTTTGTGCCTTTACTGTGGACAATCTGTTCACCAAAGATGAAACTGTGCCATCTGTCCTGTCTCCTCTCAGCCTTTGGTGAGTGTCGCCTCTACATCTATTATACAAAGTAATGTTATCCGTATCCCTCTCTCTCTAAAATAACCACTGGAGGTGGAGGCTCCCCTCTAGGACCAGGCTCTGTGGACACAGTGATGAATGGAATGGTTTTAAGAGGAATACATGGAATGTAGGGTGAATGTAATACTGTGGTGGAAGTTTGAGTTTGTATGTGACCAGGTTGATTTGCTTGATCATGGGAAAGGGACCAATGAGCCTGGGACTCAGCTTTTTACATGGTGGTTCTAATCTTATGTCCTTTGTGGATAGCCATACCTTCTGTCCTGGTCTCAAACTGGGTGTAGGTGCTCTTCGTGTTGATGCTGTCTTACCGCTCTTTGAAGATGTTGATGTGCTGAGTCCCACACTCTTTCACTCTCCTGGAACCAATGATTGATAGATGGTACTTCAGATGGTTTCCTAGTCCAGGGGAACAATAGAGATTGGTAACCGAGTACGCACTGGAATGGAGTAAGATTTGTGGTGGGTCGTCTGAGGAAATTCTGTGCATACTCGGCCCAGGCGAGGAATCAGTTTCAGGAGTTCTGGTGGCCATGGCAGAAGTACAGGTACAGGTATGTACAGGTACGTAAGTATCGGCCTATCTCCTGAATTTTTCTCTCTGTTTGGCCGTTGCTTTGGGGATGGTATCCAGAAGACAGGCTGACGGTCACACCTAGGAGAGAAAAGAAGGACCTCCACACCCTTGAGATGAATTGTGGTCCTCGATCAGAAACAATGGCTTCTGGAATACCGAAATTTCTGAATACTTCATTAAACAAGGCTTCTGCAGAAAGCTTTTACGGTAATCAACCGACATGCTTTGGAAAATCGGTCTACTGCTACCAGAGCGCAAGTATTTCCACCTGAAGCAGGTAAATCAGTAATAAAGTCTACTCACAGGTGTGACCAAGGATGCTGAGGAGTGAGTAGAGGTAACAGTTTACCTGTTGGTAGATGACGAGGAGTTCTTCATATGGCACACTCCTGGCATCCCCTCACATATCTTCTGATGTCCTTTGCCATGTTTGGCCACCAGAAGCGATCTTGTCGCTTCTGGTGAGTGGGTTCTATTGGCCCCAGGATGACCAGTACCCAAAGAGGTGTGTGCCATGTGGATTACACATATTCTGTGGTTTTTTGGAACATATCTGTGATTGGGTGGACACCCCAGCAGAGCTGGATCAGAGACACTGGCATTGTGAAGTTCTTCGTCCATGGACTACTGTATTGGACTGACAATCATAGTTGTAGAAATAATGTTATCTGGTTTACTAGGTAGTTCATCTGGAGAAAACAGTCTGGATAGAGCATCAGCCTTTGTATTTTTGCTACCAGGTCTATAGAAAATAGTGAAATTAAAACGGGTAAAGAAAAGGGCCCACCTGACTTGTCTGGGGTTGAGTCGTTTTGCCTATCTTAGATATTCCAGATTTCGGTGATCCGTGTATACTATGAAAGGGTGATGGGCTCCCTCCAGCCAGTGTCTCCACTTCTCCAACGCTAACTTGATGGCTAAGAGTTCTCTGTTGCCAATATTGTAGTTTTGCTCTGCCGGGGAGAGTTTCTTTAAAAAGAAAGCACATGGATGGAGTCGTGGATGTTTCCCCTGTTGCTGGGATAGTATAGCTCCTACTCCTAAAGATAATGCATCGACCTCCACTATAAATGGCTTAAGTGAATCGGGAGTGGAAGTTTGATGGAAAGTACACTTTTCAGCCTTTAAGAATAAATGGTGTTCGCGGAGCTGTCTGAGGACCTCAGAAACATGTTGGTTATGTTCTTCTTCATTCCAGGAGTACACTAAAATGTCATCAATATAAATGATCAAAAACCAATTTAAGTAGTCCCGGAACACCTCATTCATATATCCCTGAAATACGAAGGGGACATTAACGAGACCAAAAGGCATTACATAATAGGAATGATGAGGAGTCACACCCGTAGGAGTGATGAAAGCTGTCTTTCACTCGTCCCCCTCATGTATTTGAATCAGATTACAGTCCTTGATTGGATGCAGGTGCAGTCAACATTGCATGACATTGGGTGATAGTGAACATTGCATGTGGGTGGAGCCTGGTGCTTCCATTGACAGCGAGCTGTGAAGGACCAATTAAAGTGGGTGACAAAGTATACAGCAAAGTATACAGGAGAAAGTGAGAATGGAATTGTGTGTTTGGTACAACTCTTTACTAACATAAATATGAGTGATTGTGAGAAAATGAAAAGCTACATCCCAATGTCAAAATGTCAGTTCCACCAAATGTTGCCAGGATCCTGACTCTGTTTTGTTACATGTCAGAGCGCGGGCTTAGACTCCGACTCATTCTGCATTGTTCAAGTTCCGATTTGAGTCGGAGTTTAAACTCGCACTCTGGGTGTTCGTTACGTGTGGAAGCACATGGCTATTTGCATTTTCATTAGCCATGTGCTCTCCGGTCTTGCGTCATTACCCCGCCTCCTTTTTCCCTCGTTTCGGTTAATGTCGCACACCTGTTGCTTTTATTTTCCCCTGTGTATTTAATGCCCTCGTGTTTGCTGTCTTGTGCCGGTTCGTGTTGTTTGATTTGGATTTGGAGATTGTTACGTCTGGATGTTTTCCGTTGGGATCTGCCTCGATCAAGTTTGCTCGCTACCAACGAGAAGCTTTGTTCTGTTGTTTGTCTAATTGTTTGATGTTGTCACAGCCCGTCATGTCCTAGTCTCTTTCTCCATCTAACAAGGTCAGATTAGATGGAGACAGACATCCTGCACCTGTGCATGGGAGTGTGCATGTCAGACAATATATTCACTTCATCAACTTTATCACTCTAAATTTTATGCTAGTTTCGAGGTTTCAAGGTTTTTCGTGACGCACACACAAAGCAACTGTTTCTAGCTGTCTCTACATGAATCAAGGCTATTGGGGCCCCGGAGCACATGTCTCAGGAGAATAAAAGACAGGGATAGAAAGCAAGGGTCTCACATTTTCTTTGCATGCAACTGATGTGACAGTGTTACTGTTTTGCTGTGCAGTAATTCTTTAATAAAATATTTTTTGTTGAAATTTTACCCCGCTCAATTTTGTCCCACTTTCCACCACACCGGGTGGGCCAGTATGGTGCAACCAGCAAGACCTGCTCCCTGTCCTCCCTGACCTTGCACAGGGTTTGTGCAAGGAGGCTTACTGGAAAAATGCGTATTTGCCCTGGGCCAGCTGTATGCCAAGGCATCCATCCCGAGGAGGGCGTCGAACAGGGCGTGGGAGGACTCGTGGGAGGCAAACAGGTCCACCAGTCCCTCCCCGAATTGACTCCAGATCAGCTGGACCGCCTGGGGATGGAGTCTCCACTCTCCTGGGCTTGACAGCTGCTATGAGAGCGCGTTGGCCACACGGTTCAGTTCACCTGGAATTTTGGTGGCGCGAAGCGACATGCCTGCCTTGCTGCAGCGGATGAAACCGGTGCAGGACTAAAAGCACTGCCAAAAACTGGAGGCAATTTATGTGCCACAGGTGCCGAGGTCCTGTCCAGGAGCTCGAAGCCGCCTGCCTGTTGCACACAGCACCCCAGCCCGTCTTAGTGTTCATTGGAGAGGCGCCCCACCATAGTGACCGAGTCCAGCTCCATACTAAGAAAAGAGATGCCCTGTGTTGGGGAGAGCTTGCTCTTTTCCCAGTTGACCTGAAGCCCCAGGTGGCTGAGGTGCCGGAGCACCAGGTCCCTGTGTTCGCACAACTGCTCTCAAGAGTGGGCCAGAATGAGCCAGTCATCAAGATAGTTGAGAATGCGAACCCCAGGGGAGACAGGGACAGTACAAAGGGGAGAACCTTGTACTGGTACACCCGACTCTCGAACGCGAACTAAAGGAACAGCCTGTGTTCAGGCAGAATCGAGACGTGGAAGTATGCGTCCTTCAGGTTGATTGCTGCGAACAAATTATTGGGGCGAACGCATGAGAGAATGTGTTTCTGTGTGAGCATCTTAAAGGGTAACTTTTGCAGGGACCGATTCAAGAACACAGGTCCAAGATTGGCTGCAGCCCACCTCCTTTTTTGCCAAGAGGACCACAATCTCCTCTCACAGGACTACAGCATCGCGTTTCCAGGAGTCAACGAGACGGGCTGGGAAGCGCTAGCCAGGCCCCCAGACTCTGTGCAACTGGCGCCAGGGGGGTGAGAGACATGCCCAAAGAAGTGCCAGGACCAGGCTCAAGCTGAAGAGAAGGCTGAGCTACTAGTCTTGGCAGGGAGGAGGGGGAGGGAGGCACGTGTGAAGGCAACGCATCCTGCAAACACAGCCTCACCTGCCATGGTGAAGGACGAGCTCGTGAGTGAGGAATGCATCTCTCACTGTCATTCAGCATCCAGTTGGGCCCAAAGCAGGAGGAACTGCTCTTTTATTGAGAACGGGGGTACCGTCAGTGGAACATTAAAGATTCTCCAGCTGGCCCTCCTCTGGGGGAAGAAGCGGTGCATACACCATCTCCTGATAAAGAACAGTCCGTCTGCACTCCAGGCTGTGGCTCTCAGAGTCTGTTTCACACTGCACGCATATTTAGTACATATGCAGTAGGTATCCAGTGTGTATTTGTTGGTGCCCATGTTAGTAGATTTGAGCTTTCACACTCTGTATGAATGCAGTGCGTATAGTCCGTTCCAGGTTCTGTGCGGTGCAGCAGTACTGCGATCACTTTGGCAGTAAGTCTATTATTGCTGTACGGCTACGCACAAGTGACAATGCATTCATCATAGTAAAAAATACACATGGATTGACGCGAAAACATAGCAATTTTAACAAAAAAGCACACTGATGACATCTACTGTATTACATCTACTAAGAGGCAGTTTCAGCGACAAGATGGAAATGTACACCAAACTCTCTCCTGCACTGGTTTAGGGGGTGAATACAGTCTTCGTCTTATCCTTTATCATAACCTTTGTAGTAACAAATACAGCGCCCTACAATAATACATTGTCAAGAAGCTTATAATAAATAAGCTTCTTGAAAAGTCTTTTATCCTAAATGTATTTTGAAATTAAAATAATGTGAACCTTCCCATTATAGAGTTTTCTCTACACAAATCGCACTGCAACCAGGGTTTTGTTTGTCTTTGTGATCTGTCTGCGTGTTTTGTTGTGTTTTGAACACACAATATTGTTTTGACAGTTCGCCATGTGCTCCTCTGTCATTGTCTCGTCTTCCCTGCCCTCTTGTTTCCTTGTTAGCTCCTCCTTGTTTCCTCATTCTCTCCACCCATTGTCCATCATTAACTTCCCTTTATAGTCTCCTCAGGTTTGCTGTGCTGTGTTGGCATGTTTGGCCCAGTTTATGCATCAGTCCAGAGCACTAGTCTTGTCTAGTCTTGTCTATCGTTAGTGTTTAGACTCCATTTTTGTGTTTTTTTTCTTTTCTCTTTTTCAGTGTCTCTCTTTCTGTTTATGCCGCCAGAATTTCCCTCTGCATCCAAAATCACCTCCCTCCAACCCAGTTTCTCCTGCCTTGCTCTTCTCCCTCCCAATTGCCCGCTGCTATCTCCCGCTAACTTGATTAGTATCTACCTGTCTGCTACCGTGCTGCTCATCAGCCTGATCAGCTACAAGTTGGGGTGCTGTTCTCTTGCTTTGTCTGTCTGCTAGCGGACTGCTCGTCAGTTTCATCTCTGATCATCTATTATCTACTGGAGTGCTTATCAGTTAGCAAGCAGCTCATCTGTTTGATCACCAGTTTCCATTGACCATTTTGGAGTGCTTTACTCATGCTGGACTCTAAAACTCTATTCTCCCTGTTGGCAAATTGGATCCTGATTTTGTTAGCTGTTACCTAGTGGGCGAGCAAGCAATTGAACTATTTGTGTCTTGGACTATTGCATTTTGTTGAATTTATCCTTGATTAATAAAATCTCTAACCTGCAATTGTATCTCCGCTTGGTTTCTGGATCCTGGCAACGCGTGCTGTCATCACTGTTAGGATAGAAGACCATTTCTATTTCTTTAGTTTCACTGAAATGTGATTAGATGTCCAAAATAATAATTAAAAAGGTTTGCTAGAGAGAGGCTATGGCACGTGACTGTTTTCAGACAGCCTTGAATGACTCTTTAAGCCTTTGAGTGAGGTTTTCTCTGAAAATTAAATGTGTCTAAAGGTGTAAGAGGTGGCCCCAGTAACATCTCTGTTACATACACTACATTGCCAAAAGTATTTGCTCATCTGCCTTTAGACGCATATGAATTTACGTGACACCCCATTGTTAATCCATAGGGTTTAATATGACATCAGCCCACCCTTTGCAGCTATAACAGCTACAACTGTTCTGGGAAGGTTCCATAAGGTTTAGGAGTGTGTTTATGGGAATTTTTGAAAATTCTTCCAGAAGCGCATTTGTGAGGTTAGACACTGATGTTGGACTTGAATTCTTTACTCTAATTCTATCGGGGTGAGGTCAGGACTCTGTGCAGGCCAGTCAAGTTCTTTTACACCAAAATCGCTCATCCATGTCTTTATGGTCCTTGCTTTGTGCACTGGTTCGCAGTCATGTTGGAACAGGAAGGGGCTATCCCCAAACTGTTCCCACAAAGTTGGGAGCATGGAATTGTCCAAGATCTCTTGGTATGCCGAAGCATTCAGAGTTCCTTTCCCTGGAACTAAGAGGCCAAGCCCAGCTCCTGAAAAACAACCCTACACCATAATCCCTCCACCAAACTTCACAGTTGGCACAACACAGTCAGACAAGTACCGTGCTCCTGGCAAGTGCCAAACCCAGACTCGTTCATCAGATTGCCAGATGGAGAAGCGTGATTCGTCACTCCAGAGAATGCGTTTCCGCTGCTCTAGAGTCCAGTGGCGGCGTGCTTTACAACAATGCTTCTGATGCTTTGCATTGCAATTGGTGATGTATGGCTTGGATGCAGCTGCTCGGCCATGGAAACCCATTCCATGAAGCTCTCTATGCAATGTTCTTGAGCTAATCTGAAGGCCACATGAACTTTGGAGGTCTGTAGTGATTGACTCTGCAGAAAGTTGGCGACCTCTGTGCACTATGCACCTCAGCATTCGCTGACCCTGCTCTGTCATTTTATGTGGCCTACTACTTCGTGGCTGAGTTGCTGTCATTCCCAATCGCTTCCACTTTGTTATAACACCACTGACAGTTGACTGTGGAATATTTAGTAGCGAGGAAATTTCATGACTGGACTTGTTGCAAAGGTGGCATCCTATCACAGTCCACGTTGGAATTCACTAAGATCCTGAGAGCGGCATATTCTTTTACAAATGTTTTTAGAAGCAGTCTGCATGCCAAGGTGCTTCATTTTAGACACCTGTGTCCATGGAAGTGATTGGAGCACCTGGTTACATACGTAACCAATGTTCCCTTTTAGTCAATCACGTTCCACGTTAAGCTAATGTACTGACAAATGGGGTCCCTATAAATACATAGTGGACCCATGTTACGGATGCAGGGATTGGCCAGGTGGAGTGTGCCTGTCTACCACTGCTTCTCTTCTAAGGTGGGTTACCACAAGCAAAGACACTCTACAACCTTTACGATTTTGTAAAGGTTGTAGAGTGTGTTAACTAGGCTACAAGAGACTAGAAAAGTAAAAGTGGGGAAATGTCACTTCCTACAGCCCACAGTGACACTAGCAATCAGGGCTTAGGAGCCATCCTTCTGCAGCAGCAAGAGGGAAAGAAAAGGGTGATCTCAAAATCTCAAATTAAGGGGAAAAGGATGGATTGTTGTATCAGGTAGTGGAGGATGTGCGTTATGGGAAGTGCTTCCAACTCTTAGTCCCCACCTGCTTGAGAACCCAGGTGCTTGAAAGTGTGCATGCTGGTATGGGGCACCAGGATATTGAAAGGACCCTGCAACTGCTGAAACAACGTTACTGGGTGGGGATGTATGGAGACGATCAGCTGTGGATTAAGGATTGGCAGCATTGCATTCTCACAAAAATGCCTCAACCAAAAGTGCATCTGCCCATTAAGTCATTTCTTGCCAGCTGGCCTCTAGAGATGGTGACAATAGAGTTCACTCTGCTGTAGCCAGCCACTGATGGAAGGGAGAAGGTCTTTGTTGTCACTGACATGTTTTGATTATGCAAGCTTTTGCAACACGAGACCAGAAAGCTGACACCAGAGCTAAAATTCTTTTGAAAGAGTGGTTCATGAAATTAGGAGTACTAGAACGGGTACATTTAGACCAAGGGCACAACATTTTAATCACATGCTATATGATCTGCTTCGAACACTCCCTATTGAGACCAAAAAATGTGAATCAGGGGCTAAGCTGATTTATGGTTAGCAGTCCATCAGAGATGATTGAAGAAGGCTCATGGATGTGCCAAGATTCAAGGGACAACTCATACAGTGGAATCTGTGGAAGGAGGTCCCATTAAAAGAGTGAATTTGGTAGATCTGTGTCCCTGCTCCAGTGGCTTACAGGAGGAATGAGCCTAATGTGCAAGTGGATGAGGCGTTAACAGTGGATGTAGATGATGAGGTTTTGGAGGAGGGTGTAGTCCTTGTGGAATATACTGGCCTAAGTGTGGTTGAAGGTTTCACAAGGACTAAAGCTGAGACTGAAACGGGGATGAGAAAGACAGAGGCATTTCCTTGCAATCCCAGAGTTCAGACTGATATAAAACATGGAGAAGAATCTCAAGAGCAAGGTACGGTTCCTTGTTTACCCACACCTTGAAGAAGTACAAGATCCAATGTGGGTCAACATTCAAATCCGCACTATGAGTCTAGATCAGGGCTTGATCCCCATGCTGTGTCTTTAATCATAATCAATTTAGGAACATTGTTTTTCAGAGAAACAGTTAAAGAGCTGAGGGACTCTTACACTGTCACCAAGGATGTTGACTTGTTGGCAGGGGAGAATGTAAACGAGTGGTATTTAAATGTGCAGAACACATGGATTTTTTACTTATTGGACAAACATCCTTCACATGGAACAACCTAGAACACTGCTTCACTCTTAATAGATGGTCTATAAATCCTGCTTTATTAGCCAAGAATCTGGGTGTCATTTTTGAAAGCAATCTGTCCTTCAAAAATTGCATTTTTCCATCTTAAAAATATATCAAAACTACGACACATGCTCTCGAAGCCAGACATTGAAAAATGTATTCATTTATTCATGACATCAAGAATTGATTAATGCAATGCCCTACTTGGTGGCTGCCCTGCAAGATTAATTCAAAAACTCCAGATGCTTAAAGGGACCCTTTGCATTCCTGATCCCACAGATAAGCTGATAAAGAACAAGGCTATTGGCTGAGGTGTTTGTGTTGTATGTAGGGGGTCTGCCATTTGTCCAGTACAGTGGAGGTTAAACATGGTCTTTTGATTGGTCAGTTTGATTATCTTAGGTTGGTTTCAGTCACATGGTCAAGGAAGGATAAAAAAGGAATGTAAGATATGCTCTGTCTCTTCTTTCCCATGCTCTTCCCGCCTTTGGGTGTTTTCCTTGAGCTCTGCTCTTTGATTCTGTCCTTACTATGCTCTTCTCTATCTGAGCTCTAGGCCCAACTTGCAGGCCTATCTTGTCAGGTTTGTGTGAGGAGGAAGAACCCAAATGCAGGCAGCGGTATAAAAGTTTTATTAAACAAATAAGAACACAGAAGTAAAGAACAGAAAGGAATAAAAACTAACTACTTAAACATTAAACTAACTAGAATAATAATCAACATAAATCAGGGCTAAACAATAAACATGGCACGACTAGACATGACGGGCTGAGAACAAACACTTAAACAACAAACGAGCAACAAGAACAGAAGCTCTAGCGAGCACACACGATCCAGGCGAGACCATACAATGAAACATTCAAGAGAACAACATCCGTGGAAACAGCACGCATAGAAACAACAGAGCGAACAACACGAACCGGCACAAGACAGCAAACACGAGGGCATTAAATACACATTGGAATTGAAAGTAACAGGTGCATGACATTAATCGAAATGAGGGAACAAGGAGGCGGGGTGATGACGTAAGACCGGAGAGCACATGGCTGATGAATATTCAATAGCCATGTGCTTCCACACGTAACGCACACCCAGAGCGCGAGCTTAAACTCCGACTCAAATCGAAACTAGAACATGCGGAATGAGTCGGAGTCCAAGCCCACGCCCTGACACATAACAAGACAGAGTCAGGATCCTGGCAAAACGCGATCTCAGAACTGGACAAAAGGCCAGGATCCTGACATATCTTTTCTCATCTTTCTTTCTCTATTTCTATTCTTTATGGGGTGGTTTCCCGGACCAAGATTAAGCCTAGTCCTAGACTAAAATGGCCATTTAAATCAGACTAACAGAAATTTGCTTTCTCTGTCATGGTTTTAAAAAGTCTAAGACTTGGTCTAGTCCAGAATTTAATAGGCTAATTTCCTGGAGGAAGACTAGAGCAACTTCAGGACCAAATTGAGGCTTAAATTAAACCTACCAGGAGGCAGGTTTAACTTCAGATTAATTTCATTTGGAGGACACATGGACTATGTCAATAATGATCAGCGCTTTCCACCAGCCAGGCAAGTTCTTGCAGACAGAAGTGACCCATTGCAATGTTTTGATGAAATAAGTTTTCGAGATCGTTTCCGCATGCATAAAGTAAATGCAGTGGAGATAATTTCACTCTTAGAACCCAGGCTTTCATCTGTGACCCAAAGAGGACAGCC
>JAZGTJ010015688.1:1360-13204 GCA_036877575.1 Botia almorhae | reverse complement strand
GGAGTTTAGTTAGAGTTGAACATTCTTTTGTATCGACTTAGAGATTAGCTCACCTCCACCCTTCCACCTCCCTATGGGGCGTTACCGTGGAGATACAAATGTGGGAAAGAGGCTGTAGCTATCCCACAATTCCACACATCTCGACGGGGCAAAAGATCAAACCAAAAAAGACTTTCTGTCTCTCTCTCTCTCTCTCTCTCTCTCTCTCTCACTCACTTTTCTTTGTTAACCCTTAGCAGGCTCCCTGCTGTGGCCGGATCTTTTAAAACTCAGTACTTAAGGTTTACAAAGTGCCTCTCTGTTGGGGAACATTGAGGCTAGCAGGAGTTGTAATCATACAACCGCCCAAACAATTCATTATTAAACCCCAGAGTCTAACCCTGAGCCAGCCACTCATCTCCACCAACCTACACACACGCCAGACGCAGAGAGAAAAATGAAGTTTACAGTCTAATGACTGAACTTAACCACTAACAGTACTACTGTTACCAATAAAAATTGATTAAAAATACCAGTAAAAAAGGAACGTTTTTAAATACCCTTTTTCTTGCCATTTCTCTGTGCAGGTGTTAAAATTCATATTTTCAGAGGATTTTGCTGAAGGTCAAATTGATTTCTGTGCTGTTCTGGTTTTGGGCCGTGTGGTAAATTTTGGTGTGTTGATAAAGCAGGTACTTGTTAGTTTATTTATGACTGTGTTCTGCGATACGTTTATGTTTGCATTTATTTATTTAGCAGATGCTTGGCATAAACGCTTGGCATAAAGTTCGGCAGATTTTGTTTAGGAATTTGTCAGTATCAGATTGTGTTGTCTTTCACTGGTGTGTGTGTGTGTTTGTG
Organism: Botia almorhae; assembly: GCA_036877575.1. Classification (NCBI taxonomy): domain Eukaryota; kingdom Metazoa; phylum Chordata; class Actinopteri; order Cypriniformes; family Botiidae; genus Botia; species Botia almorhae. The sequence continues at coordinate 12,364 of JAZGTJ010015688.1, read as the reverse complement.
TGTGTGTGTGTGTGTATGTTGGGAGGGGCAGTAGTCTTTTGAGGGGGTAGCTGGTTAATGCACTGCACACTTAACCATTTTTGGAGATTTCAGTTTTTCCCTGTTCAAGTAATCTGAGGCTGTACTTGACTTTGGCTAGATAGAGAATAGCTGCCCGAGGTGATAACAAGATGGCGGCCAAGTAAACTGGCTTGTCTTCCAGAGAGGATTGTTCAACAAAACGTTTAGCCTTAGTCTTTAGTTTTCCAGTACTGTTAAACCATTGTTGTGCGTTTCTGCATTTCCACAAATGAGATCAATAAAAAAGGCAAAGAAATAAGCGGCCCATTATGTTAGTCAATCTGTATGCTTGTCTGTTTAAGAACTGGGCGGGATTTACACACACACACACACACACACACACACACAGACACACACAAACACAGACACAGATACACACACACATATAGGGCTAACGGTGGTCACACTGATGCAACGCTGACTCAATGAGAGCTAATGATAGCTTTAAAACATGTTCTTCATCTCTCTCCCTGTCGCATACAACATATAAAGAACGTTATTACAATGACAACTTGATGGTAAAATTAATTTTTCACAGGGCGGATAAAGTAAGCAGAAGAAGAGCTAATTCAATAAATGGAAATTGGTGCAAACAAATGCTGCTGCAGTATCCTGAGCTTTCTGTTCTGGACATGTTGTTCTTTTTGATTGTGATTGCTTGATTTCATTTTGTTTGTCTGTTTGGTGTGTAAGCAGCTCAACTAATAGTGTGTGTGTGGATTTACTTAGCTATGATTAAGGGGCAATATTGCCCACAGAAATTAGCTCACTTGTCATTTTGACAAAACCTTCTATTGTAAACATCTTGAAGTGAAAACCAAAGTCACATATTTTTGACACGTATACATTTTCCAGGTACACATGATCTGATAAGTCAAACCCTTGATTTTGCCACTGTGTGCTATGCTCTATTGGTTGAGCTTGAGAAATGCTTAATTAAATACATCAACTAGTCATTATAATTGACTTTATGTTCTCAGTTATATAGCTAAGGTTGTGTGTGTGTGTAATCCTTTGATTCTGCTAAGGTCCTAAATTCTGCCCTCCAATTACGATGAGGCAGCTTTACATAAATGCTGCTTAAACATGTACTTCCTCTCTTTCCTCTGTCTCTCTCTCTCTCTCTCTCTGAGCATCATTTATTTTCCAGATTCAGTGTGTTAAATATGGTGTTGGAGGAGGCGGTTATGTGTGAGAGAAAGACTAACGAAAAAACGAAACCGCATCAAGAAAGTAATAATGGCTATTCCTCACTCCCTCGCCTTTGTCTCCTCCACCCTTTTTATTCCTCATTCTTGCCTGTCTCAGTTCTGTCTCTGCTCTGCTGCTCAGTTTGTTAGTAAAACTAAGATCCAGACCCCCACCCTCCCTCTTTCTGCTCTTTTAGCCCAGCTCCCTCACTCCCCACTGGGCTTGAGTTGTCAGAAATCCCCCTCTCTCTGCTGGATCTCCACTAAGCCTGGTTCTTATTTGCTCGCTCTCTCTAAGATCTGTCCTCTGGGAAGGCTGTACACCCTGCATGCTCAGGGAAAACAGTATGCACGCACACACACACACACACACACACACACTCAGATACATACCTACAGGTCATACCTACAAGAAACACACAAATTAACAGTGCTTTTCTCATATCTACAGAAAAAAATATATACAGTTCACCCAATGCATGCACAGACTTGCGCAGAACTTGCCCACACACACACACACACAAAATAAAATCTGCATGTTCTTTCAGCGGGGGTGATAGCCTTACTCAGTGATGCTTAGTTTTTCCATTTTCTCGCTGTCACACCCGCAGAATACAAACAAAACCTTCGCCATGTGAACCTACAGAGCAGATGTTAAATGACCATCTTCCTGCAGGTTGTCCTTATAAATGTTTCCATAATAAAACGTGTTGTCCATCCACACGGCCCGAAAGCTCAGATATTAGATAGAAGTGAGTGCAGAACTGAATATGACACTGTAACAGAACAGAGGGCCATCTGTGTCTGTCTGTCTGTCTCATTCTTTATCTGTCTGTCTGTTTGTGGCACGCTTCAACACAAAAAGAAATGGCAGCACGTTTCATGGGTTGTTTTATCTCGTAGACTTGCGTTGCGTGTGAAGTCGTTCTGCAGTGTCGTACAGTAATTATGGTTCGTGTCTTTAATGTAGTTCGAAATAAATTCACTCATTATTTGGTGTCTTTACAGATTGCGCCTGCACTAAGAGCTCGTGAGTGACAATAAATTTGTAATTTCGAGCCCGGTGGGGGATCCTCATCACGGCTGGTCGCGTAAACAATCGAACGCCTCCGAAGCTCAAACCGAGACAATTATGTGCGGAAAATGCAATCAGCCATTGTTGCGTTGTTGCGAAGCAGCTACAGTGTGGCCACCTGTGGCACACGCATCCTCCCCTTGCCGAGAGTCATCCGTCACCCACTCAAACTCAGGGTTTACGTCCAGGGCATTGGGTTGGGTGGGGGGTGGGTGTTGGCAGGGACCTTGAGTCAGGTCATACTCGTACTTCATACTCATATCTCCATTATAGACGACAAGATAAACCTATCTTCACTTTTTYATTTCCAGTGCTCGTGTCAGTGGAAAAATTGCGTACGCAATTAAACTGAAACTTGTGCCACCTTTCTGAAGAGTCATGTTTTTCATATAATAGATGACTTCTTTCGATTTCATTTCATAGGAGACATCTTGAAATATAATAGAGTGTATTAGTTTAACCTTCATCTCTTTTCTGCTTACAGATTCTCTGAGTTCTTTTAAGGTAACGCAAGTGAAAGTGGCACATCTTACCGCGCTTCCTCTTGCGTTATATGAACCGTTGAACAGCAAGGTCCTTTGACTGACTGCAGAACAGAGGCAGCAATATCGTGCTTTTGAAAATTGACCAGTCTTTTATAATGCAAAAGGCCAAAGTGGCAAAGGTCAGTAAAAATATGACCCTGGTATCAGAATGCACAAGCCTGTTACTCTTTTCAAAACTTCCAGAAGACTGAAGGACGTCTCATTGTCGCTGATTTCTCTTTCAGCACTTTCTGAGAGCTTTGGCTGTGTTTCTGGGCTTCTGCTGTATGTTGGTTTTCTCTCTCAGCTGATGGATTTTCCCCTTGGGAATTAAGACTGCTTAAACACACACACACAGGTCTCATTAACTTACAAATGTCTTAAGAGTTTCCTGTAGAATCAATTCAGGCTTGCGAACTCAGGGTTCCATCCTTAACAGTCGCCTCAAACACAGAAGAGCAAGTTTTATTTTTTTAATGGCCGACAACCTCCTCATTATTTTTGCTTGAACAAATTAAGAACGTCGGCAGTGCTCGCCTGTGCAAAAGTGTTGGGGGTGCTTGCTAGGACAGGCTGTTGCTAAGGTGTTGCTAAGTGATTTTGAGAACATTAGTGCATGGTTGCTAGGTGGTTGCCAGGGTGGTATGGGTGCAGTAGTTGCTTACTGGGCCAAGTCAAAAAGCTCATTTCCAAGGTTACTTTCTGATCTCTAGATATGACTCGGGTCCCTTCTTCATTGTGATTATATAGGACCTTTTTAGCTGTTTTATCATCTGCCAGGTGGAAATTGTAAGTCTGATCACCTAGAAAAGTAATAGCACACATCTGTCCAATAAGCTGCATGATTTGAGGTGTTATTGAAGACTGTATCACAGACAGTGTGGGGTAAAGTTTAATAGTTAGGGTTAGGAGTTTGTTCAAGGTCTAATTCTACTGTCTGCTCTTGAAATCATAAATCATAATAATCTGGAATCAAAGTATTCTATTCTTATTTTTCCATTTGTTTTTTTTTATGGAATATTGCAGTTTATTGTAAAAGATTTATCTGTGCGTGTCTTTTTTTTAATTAACGTGAACTTATATTCTTTAATCAAAGTCTAAAAAGGTAGAACAGCAGACCTTCTTTGGTGATGTCACGTTGACAGCTTGGGCGGAGTCAGTGCTGTTAAACACTCCCCTCCAATGATTAGTGTGCTGCGAGTTTTGAAACTTTTCCAGAGCCAATCAATTCCCAGTGGAAAAGCAAGCCACGCCCTTCACTTTGAATTCCATCAGAACACAGACGTATGGTTGGTTGCAACTTCCAGGTCATTGCCAACAAATGTTTTAAATCGTTTACATGTGCATTTAGCATGTATGTACTTGACAGACACTTATTCAGGTGTATACATTTGATCTCTGTATGTTTACTAGGGATCGAACCCATGACCTTTGTTGCAAGCACAATGCTGTACCATTTAAGACTGATATAAAAATGGGTTTTAATTAGAGATGTACGTTTGCTGTTGTTGCTACTGTTCTGAGATCTGTCTAAAAGATCCTGGAGGCGAAATCTATACAAGCGTCAGTGTGTCCCAATAGGTGAGGAAGTCGAAGTTAATCAATAACCAATAATCTATCTCTGTTTTACTCTCTCAATGCCCACATCCCAATACTTTGAGTGTCTCTCTTCCGCCACCACCCACCCTGTGTCCAAGGGAGAGAAAGAGGGAGTGCAGGCAGAGAGGGATGGTTTCCCTAAAGGCTGGTTTGTAAGAGGGAATCCAGAGTGGAGAGGAGACACGGCTAATTTACCACAGCAACACCACTGACACCGTGATAAATGAGCCCCTCTGTACCTGAACTCTGTGTGTGTGGGGGGCATTCACAGCATAAAACCTGACGCACACCCGAGTATAAAGGGAGGGGTCGAGCCCCCCAATTCACCCCGCTGCTGCAGTTGCCGGGGGCAACTGAGGCCAAAGACAGGAGGAGTGGAGGTAAAAGGGGGGCAATAAAAAGAGAAAAGCAGGATAAAAAATGAGAGGTTGGGGAAAGGTGACAGAGTGAGCGAGCAAGTGACAGAGAGAGAGCAGGTGGGAAGGGAAAAACAGCGAGCAGGGTCGTCACATTGCACGTGTGCCACTCTTCTTCTATGTAACATACTTCACCCCAGAGAGCGGATTTCACCTTCCCATGATCACTTCATCTTTTGAGATCCTCAATGGATGGATTACCATCTGAACACGGGCTTAGAAACGTCCAAAATTAAAAGAGCCAGGACATAATGCAGCAAATGAAACATATATGAAATCCGTTCGGCTTTGAGTCACGCAGATCATCTCTGTAGCGAGATACAACAGAAGTCTCTCCCACAGCTCAAACTGTACAGAGAGAACATGACACCCTGTTCTTCCCTTGTTGGTAGGCAATAATCACATCACCATGACAACGCAGCAGAAAAAAACAGGTCTGTGATGATTCTGACAGACCCTTTGGCAAGATTATAAAAGCAGGTCAGAAGATATCTCGCCAATTCTCCAAATCTAAACAAGTGTAGAAGGGTTCGCCGTGACCTTTAGATGATAAGAGCTTTGCTATTGGGAAAGTGTCAGGATACATTATGAACCGCAGCAAAATGTTACTGTACGTACTGTACTTGTATGTGTGCACGTGTTTTGCATGTAGCTGTCATGTTTTGCATGTAGCTGTCATAAACTGTAATGTTTTCATGCTTGGATTGGTGATGCACTGTGAGCAGCTGTCATGGAGCACAGGATCATTTGTGTGTGTGTGTTTGTGTGTGTCTGTGTTTGTGGCAAAGTGCATTCTGCATGTAGTTGTCATGTACTGTAGTGTTTCCAAGCTTAAATTGCTTATACATGGTGACACACACTAAATGTTGTCATACATTCTAAGAGTGTGTGTTAGGGTGTTTTTTCTGCTGTTACCATAGTCTAGACTTCATTTACATATGCACTTGGCAAGACGTGTCATTTATGCGTGGCAGAGAATATTCTGTCTGTGCTGTTGTCATAATCTATATTGTTATAAGGATCAGATACACCGAGACCTGTAAAAAAAGGCGTCTGTGTGTCTCATGCAGAATGAGAGACAGACACTCTTTTTAAAAGCCCTTTTTCTTTCTCCATTGATCTAAAATAACAGCTGTCAGTCATCATCAGCCACAGCCAATCGGTTCAGAGGCACCCAAAACTGTTTGAGATTCATTTACAGGCTAATTCTGTGTGACAAAGTCTTCGTTTAGGCTTATCTCACAGATGATACGCTCAAATTGGAAATGAGACAGATTTTTTTCAATGCATGTCATTCGAAACAAGTGAAAATGGAAACACGGGGGGCGTGGCTTGTTTTTTTTCCCACTGGGAATTGATTGGCTGTAGAAAAGTCGGTATTTTAAACTTGCATCCGATTGACAGTTGGAGGGGAGTGGTTAATAGCTCCGCCCAAGCCGTCAGACTGACATCATCAGAGAAGGAATGACATTTGTGGAGGGAAAGTATGTTTTCAGATTTCAGATTATTAGGGCACGTGAAATAAAAAAAAATAATGACGTGCACAGATAATATCATCTATGATAAACACCGTAATATTCCATAAAAAATAAGAATAGTTTATTTTGTACACTTCATGGTGACTTTAAGCAGCACATCGGCATCAGGGAAAACATTGTCACAGGAACTCTATGTATCTGCCGGGCACTTAGGCCAGAGTGCAATTTTAGCATATGTACTTTTGTGTTTTGGTGTCATTTGGTCATTATGTTACACCATCACAATATATCCATCAGTTGAATAGCCTGTTAATGGGTCCATTTGGTGCTGATTTGTCCTGTCCCCTGAGACCTGAGCAGATTATCACCACTATTCCCAAATAATCTGATCTGAGCAGCTGCCTCGGGGCACAAACCTGAAAACACACCAGCCTGTTAAACGAGAGAGAGCAGAAAAGAGAAAGAGGGAGTTGAGCGGGAGAGAGAGGAGACATCAAACACCATAAGACTGAAGTTCTAGTAGGGTCCTTTGCATGCGGTGAGTGACAGCCCAGACAGCAGTCGCGTGCCCTCGAGGCCACTGTGATCATGAACCTTCATCAGTAAATTACACTCAGAGGTCATGAATAAAATGTCTGTGAGAACTAAAGAGGTTCTGGATTTTCGTTGAAGTTCGTTCGTGAAGATCTCTGCCACGATTCTGACAGCAGTCGCAGCAGCCGCACTTAAACTCTGCCAAGACCGATTTCACCCTTCAGCTGCGCTTTTATTTGCCTTGAAGCCTTCACCTTTCCCTGAAAGCTTGTCTTATTATTTCCCAAGCAGACCCTAACAACGGCTTAGAGACACAGCACCTTCAAATGACATAAACACAGCCTCGTTCTCTCTCGCTCTCACGCACGCAGAAGCAGAAGCTGTCTCTCTCTCCGATGAACGTCAGCCACTGGGTTCGCTGTTGGAACGCGGGGCTTGCCAAAAAACGTCCTGCATAATTTATCGTGAGATTGTTAGATCTTTGTCCATATTGATGTTATATTCATAACATACGCTTTGAAAAAGGCTTGACATAACCACCCTGATCCAAAACAAAAGGTTCAAACTTCTCGTAGGAAAGCATGCAAAAGCAGAGACTTGCTGAATGAAGAGAAATGTGAAGCTCTTTATTCAAAGTGATATCAATCACTTCAGAGGATCAAAGCTGTATCGCACACCTGAATGTAATTTGTTTTGGCACATACACACAGAGACAGCTGTGGATACGTGCCTGTCATTTAGAAACCCTTTTATCAAGAGGACTGTCCCCCTGAAGCAACCTAGTGTCTCGCTCAAGGGCATCGACACTCTGTATCTTCATCTGTCTGCCTGTCTGTCGGTATTTCTATGTCAGGTATCTATCTATCCAGCGGTCTATCCATCCAGCGATCTGTCTGGCTGTCTATCTAGCTGCCTGTCCGTCTGTCTGTCGGTTTGTTTGTCCCCCATAAGCATCGCTGTCGTTGCCTTTGATGAAATCACTGGGTCTTATAGATCTTTCTTCCAGATTTTCAGCTTTAATCAGACAGCTTTTCAAATGTAACAGCAGGAAATCAACCCTGTTTCTCTGTGGCACACTAATAAAAGCAGAACCGGACTGTCTGGGGTGGAACACTGTTTAAAAGCGAGAGAACGCTTACCCTGTAAAACCAATTCAAAAATGGTCACAGCATTGTTATGAATCCGTGGGGCGCTGTAATTGCATGTATAACAGGTTACGCAGGTGTGCCACCTGCCCGACAGACTGCGGTAAACAATGTGAGGTGTATCCAAAAACAAGAAAACAAAAGATGTCTGGTGGGATTGAGGGTTCGGTCCTGGCATTCTACCCATTCTGTATGAATGTGCCCAATGGTGACAATAGCAACAAAAATGAAGGTTGGGTGCGAGCTACAAACACTGTGCCAAAGATAACTAGGAACCTCAAATCTGTCCTTATTTTCATCTTTGAGTTTCAAGGACATGTTGACAGCCAGGAGTGATGACCATCAGTGGAGGTCAGATGTGGCTTCAGCATTGACAAGCGTTCATGTTTATCATCAGAAAGTTGCATTCCACAACAAACCCTTTTTCTCCACATCATGGGGGTCTTGACTCCATCTGTATAATAGTGTTGAACACTAGAGGGCGACTTGGAGGGTGAGAATGGAACACCTTTGTAACTTGCAACCTTGTATGGTGCTGAAACTGGGTGCTGAGTGCATGTCCCAGTTTCAGCACCATGGATAGCAACCAGTTCAGATTGAGTCTGTTCAGCACCATGGAGAGCTCTCCACCAGTATTTGCTCTTATCTTCACTACGAGCCTCTTCCTTAAACAAGTGGCCCGCTCTTGACCAATTTCTTCAACAGATGAGTGGGATATATTTGGATTCACAGAATTACTGTGTGTGTGTGTGTGTGTGTGTGTGTGTGTGTGTGTGTTTGTGTGTGCACCAGTGATTTAGACTGTTATAGGGAGTAGAACCATCAGCTGATCTTCTTAAAGTCATCATTAGCAGAATAAATTGATCTCCTCAGATAGACCTGAGAAGTTACATTAGATCCTCACAAAGGTTGTGATGGTGATGGGCACCCGCATCAAAGTCTTGTGTCAGTAATACTGTGTGAACAGTAACTACAACGATACTGTAACCAGTTGAGTTTAATGTATTTTTCATTTGTTAATACTAACTGTTGTTTTGTCACTATTAACAGACAGAATTTTAGACCGGCAGTGGTGGGAAATAATAGGGACCAGTGCAGCTGTAAGCGGGCACTAAGGTGGCCTTTATTACATAACTGATCAGTCACTGAAAACTGACTCACAGATTCAACATTCAGATAAAATGGAGGCACTCCGATCTGTCACATGACTCTACGTGTGCATTCGTAGTCCCTCCCCCACAGTGAGCTCAAAAGGAGACATGCTGCCCTCCTCTGCCAGTGTCACTGTTGGAGACTGTTTTTATAATGACATTTACTGGTCAAAAAACCATTCAAACCCATTGCACTTTGTTTTAGGATTGGCTACAGAGCTGACACTGGCCTTGTCATACCTAGTTACTGAGCTTGTTTGGAAGGGTTTATTTTTGTATTTCCTTGTGTAGTTGAATCACTGGTGATGCGTCGTTGATGATGACACAATATAATTATTTTTAGTGATTTTTGCGAATCATCCGAGCACAATCAGTTTTCACCGTTCAGAAAAACCAATGATCGCACCTGTGCGTCTAGTGCTTCAAAACCTGTTGAAATTGCTGAGAAATTGCGTTGCTGGATGGCTGGAGGCAGAAATAATTCCACGATTTTAATGGACACACACAGTGCTGTTTAAAAATCAGAGTCTACCTGTGAAAATACTTATGTTTTGCATTTTTTTCTCTTCATACTCTCAGCATAACAATTTGAGTGAAGATGGAATTGAAAAGTTAACAAATGTAAGATTTTGTTTTGTATGTCCCTGGTTTGCTTTAATGAAATCTGGCATGTCCCTGTTTTGCTTTAATTTGTGAAGTTTCTGCCAGCACTCAAACTGGCATGAACTGCACAAGATTGTGCAAAACCAGATGATCCATGTTTTCCCAGCAGGACTTGAGAATATTCCAGAGAACACTGAAGTGTGCTCCAGTGAATGCAAAAACAACCCAAATCTGACCTTTCGCACAAAGGAGCCGACACGGTCAACATCACTAATTTGCTTTAAATTTGCAATTTGTAACTTTGGCCTCTCTACTGCCACCCCAGTTTGAAACATAACATTACAGGTTATTTGCAGTTGTTAACGTGGATGGCCAGTTTAAATTCGAAACATTCTAAATTCTAAATTCTGCTCGCTGCATTAGTGGAATAAATAAATAATGTAGCAAAAAGCATATATGTGCTTGTGGTTGGGTGTGTGTGTGTATGTGTGTGTGAAAGATATGGATGGGCGAAAAAGATGTTTTTTATGAGGTCACACTATTCATTGATGTTTACATGTGACTCGCACACGTGTGCGTGTGGGAAAGGCCGACTGGAAGACGATTAGATCAGTAGATTCGTTTTCTATGACAAACACACTCTGACGGGCATACAAACAGGTTTGTGTCTGTCAGTGAATAAATCATCTGTTCTATTCAGCTCACACACACACACACACAACCCGCTGGGGATTAAGAGATGGCAGAAATACTTAAACACAACTGACAGAGGGGAAATGACTTTGACCCTCACCAAACACACACACACAAATCTGAAAGATTTACATGATCACACAGACAAACACACACATGCACAAACACAGGTACAAAATGACTTGAACAAAGCACGCCTGAGGCACATGACTTGTGTGACAATCGTGTGAAAACATACAGATTCAAAGCTAGACGAGGTCGTTACAGGCTTTGACATGCACCTGCTTTTCAAATATATCTGCGTGAAAAACTACATAAGCAGCGAAGCAAATAGTATTTTCTTACCAACCCTTAAAGGGACATTTTCCTGTGTTTCAGATCTAAAGAGCCCTTTTCATTGGTTACCTATTTTGTTTATATAATGCACACTCATTTAAAGTTTAATTAGCTCACCAAAACACAATTTATTGACCTTTCCTTCCTGCCTTAGCACCTCCCCTCTTCTCCCTTTTGCTGTTTCTTTCTATTTTTGTGCC
>JAZGTJ010015687.1:0-13204 GCA_036877575.1 Botia almorhae | reverse complement strand
TTTATCGGGAATGAATGAAGACGCCACCATTGTAATTCTACGGGAACACACAGTCCTGCATGTCAAACGTGCTACCCATCAGTAGCGCGTATGTGTTTATTAAAGAGATGCTCCATAAATAAAGCCGCTGTTTCCTCTCAAGCATAACATGCTAAGACTTTGGGATGACAGCTGAGTAATTACCTTATGTTTACATGACATTGCCGAGCACATGACAGCATGGACAGAGAAATTCTTCATGGCTTTATTAGGGTGTTGTGTCTAACGCCTAGTGGGCTGTCAGCAGTGAACTATGTCTTCTGTATATTTTCGAGAAGAAGAAAAAAATGGTGGTTGTTAATTTTATTTCTCTTTATATCTTTGTTTAGTCTTAATCTGGTTGGTGAGAGTTTAATGATGCTGTAATTGTTTGTAGTGATGAATAAGATGGAGATGGACACCAGGATAATTTCTTGTGTTTTTCTTTTTTATATTGTGTCCTAAACAGAGACAGTTCATCGCCACATGCAGCAGTATGAGGTGGAGTATTTGCAGTTTGCCTTCCGGTGGATGAACAACCTGCTGATGAGGGAACTTCCTCTACGCTGTACTATTCGCCTGTGGGACACATATCAGGTACAAGAAGTTTTGCTGTATGTTGTCTTAAAGAAACAGAAAACTTTTGTCATCATTTATTCAAGATCATGTTGCTCTAAATATGTATTGGTTGTTTCTAGTTTACTGAAAGAATGTTTTTGGGTTCTCATACAGTGAAAATGGATAGTAATCAGAAGCCGTTTTCTCTTTTACAATTAAAAGAAAAACTTTTAATTGTAATTTAATGTCAGTCTCACTTTAATGTTTCCTTGTAGGCAAGGTGTCATTTTTTTTCCTGAAACAGTTTTTATGCTGGTTGTAAGTTATCACATTGTGATAGCAATAACCAAGTAACATGGTCTAAATATTAAATATAAACAATTGGCCTGAAATTGCCGTACCCCCTTTAAATATGATTTACAGTTTTTCATCCTGTTTTCAGGATGAAAACAGAATCCAAATTGCATTGGAATTTAAAAGGCCCTTTCAATTCAGTGCATAAGATAGTGTCCAATTATTACAAAATTACACTAGGAATATTTGATTTGTTTGCAGTGGTTTTAGGTTATAAATCCTATTTTATTTAAATTGAAACGTGATTTCTGTAACTTCAGAGTACTTAGATCCACAGCAGGAAAATGCAACTGGTATTATACAATCATAAAAATCTGTTTGTGTCTTAAATATTACAATTACCGTGACAGAAAGAGAAGAAAGAATTAAAAATAATTTTCATACATCCACCCTCTTAAATGTCTCTCATTGAAGAACACAATGGTAATACACCTGTTCTTATATCATCTGTCATTTCTGAAGGCTAGTTACAGTTGCATAAAGGTTTTTAGATGTAGAATGTTATTTTAAAAGCAGCCATCAAATGAATAAAACAACTAAAGAAGAAAAGGGGTTAAAACACTAAGGAGCCTATACAAGTGCTGCTGACATCTAACCCAACACTTATGGAGCCTTACAGCCTTTTCTTGATGGTACAGATGCAGGGTTGCCATTTCTGAGTGATTGCAATGGTCTCAACGTTTCCGTGCACTTAGCTTAAAATAGTCTAAAATTATGCTTAATTCTCACTTTGAACAGATTTTGAAATGCTTTTACTGTAATTGTGATACGCCATTATAAGTTTCTTTGTCTCTGGAGGCTTTCTGCTTCCTGTCAACAACGCACTCCCACTGCAGTAAATGTCAATTTTTTTCTGTCTCTGCAGAGTAATGCTTTAAATCAGCTGACTGTCTCTGCCCTTATTCCATTTGACAGATTTGGATTAAAAACGATAGTAACCATTGACAATAGACAGTTCACATGGTTTGTTTTATTATTTGTTACTTGCTAGAGACGTGCCTGTGGCCCAATTTCATTGAATTAAAACATTGAAATACACATTGAGGCTATGTTAGTGTTAAGGGACTTACAAAAACACATACTTGTTAGGCCAGGAACAAGTCAATAACTTGAGGGTATTGCTTAACATACACTATTGATCACCTCATCCGATAAAGAGAAGCTGGAAAGACTGGAAACAGAGAAAATATGGTGCTTTAAAATGATTTAGAGAAAATGCACTTTCTTTGATGGCTTTTATTCATTGTAGAAAGTTTTTGTCAGGTAATGATTGGGTGCAATCTTAGATTCTTAGAGTTGCTTTCTGTTATTGATCTTGACAACTAAGCAAACTGTTAAAACAATGGCAAGAGGAGCCAGCTGTGGCAATTTGTAATTGCCAGATTTTTGTAAATGGCAAATTAAGACAGAGCTGTTTTGTTGCTAGTATACATTACATTTATACAAGAATATAATTGTTTTTACACATTCAGTAATGTGTAGGGGAAATGCTTCATTTGCTTTATTGTTGCATGCCAGAAACCTAAATACTGTAAAAGAGGGCTTCATTGTCTTAAAGCAAAATTAAATTTTGCTGTGATAGTTCTCTGAATCTTTATTTCTTAGTAAGCATTGGCAGCTAATTCTAAGGTTCCCTTGATTCTTGAGCTTTTATTTGAACGTTGGATGACTTTGTACATATGCAAACTGTGTGCTTTTCAAGACAACTCAGCTCATCTGTTTTTGAAATTAAAGATGATGTGTGCCCTTCTGAAGACTTGAGTATGTGATATGTATGTAAACTTGTGCACTAACCTGATATCGTCATAGTGGTCATGACATTATAACCTTATAGGTAACTCAGCCAAAACCCATTTTAACACTTCCATCTGCCTCTTGTACAAATCAGAAGGCCATTTCACTCATCTTTGGCCAGAAGCTATGAAAGCCCAGCTGTCAGGGCAGTGAGCTCACCTGGAAATGCCTTCTCAAAAAGAAGTGAGTCCAGCTCAGTGGTCTTTGAACTCTGGGTAGAAGGATGTGATAGATGGAGGACTTCAGGTAGTGTTCTTGTCTGCATTGATTTAACTTCAAATGGAAAGTGCTCATGGAAACTTCTTCAGATGTGAGTTCTTGTAGTTTTCATGCTGTCTGAGTGAAGATTTATAGATGTAGTAAAATTTGGGGGTGAATCGTTTAATAATATAGATGACTAAGTAAGCCAATTGTAGGCTGACACCCTGAAATGTGTGAACATTTTTATCTTTAAGTTATTGGATGTGTTTGGGCTTAACCAATAGGAGTGGAAAGAAATGAGTTGTTTGGAGTGTGGCTTTATGAAATAAAACAACAACTGTATCTAAAATCAGACCTGCACCCTTATATAGTTCACTTTTTGAGAGGACAGCAATTTGTTGTGGTGTGCAAAACCATAGTGATAAACCGTTGTGACATGACAGACCAGTGTATAAACGCTGCCTTGCTGTTCCTGTTTAAAACCACTCAGTTACACGATTTCCACAAAGTAGTTCTGCTCATGTTACATGAGTAATGGTAGATTCACTTGTGTTTCAGGCGATTAATTTTTTACTTTGCTATTCCGTTTGATGCTACTAGTGGCATAAAATTATACACTTTACCTTTAAGGCTTTGGTTTTCTGGATTATAAGAAAATAATGTGCCCAAAAATTCTAAAGTAGTTTAACTGCTTTACTTTCCTCATTTAAAATATTCAATTAAATCATATTTTATTAAACACCATACTGGTCTTTTATGCTAAAGTTAAGCTTCTGAGATTGGAAATTTAAAGTTATTCTTATTCTGTGTTTTTTGCCAAGTGCTCAATTTTGGGCCCAAGTGTGAATTCCTCAACAGAAGCCAGGAATAGAATGTAATTCATCCTATGCATTTTTAATGCATAACCAAATAGTCTGAAAATGACTGCTCGCACTCTCTCCCTTCCTCGCAGACTTTGACAATCTGTGTCATACTAACTCACCTTAAAGATCTTGATGACCTAAATTAGCCAAGTCTGAATAATGAATATTTCATGGGCTTTGAAAATAAAATGTACCTTCCCCAAGCTGGTTTTTATGCCATTTACAGCGCATTGAGAGTTTTTCTCGATCTGTGCTGCTTGTTGTTGTCACATCTCTGCTTTACATGCTCCCTCATGTTTCTAGAGCTCGCCTTTTTTAACTTACAAGGTTCCACACAAAACCTCTGCACAGTAAACAGAAATCCTCTGCACTGCAGTAAGGGTTACATCAAAGCCCAAGGTCTTTGCCCTTTTTTGTGGATTTTTATTCCTCTTCCAAATAATTCGCCCCAACTAGAAATAGTTCAGCACCCCCTTGGCCACAAATTTATGAATTTTGATATGTTTCTTTCCTGCTTCAATCACAATTTAACTTCTGTAAAGTGGTTTTGAGTGCGTCTTAATCTTATTTGCTTAAGAATGTTACAGTAGTTGTTTATGAATAAGCACAGACCACTGGTGTCTTACTACACACACCCGAGGTTGCCTAGTTATGCTTATGGTCCTGTTCCCAGAGGTCTCATATACGGTGTCTTTGATTATTTAATGAGATGCTTTAATCAGTTTAGTTGTTTTAGCAACTTCTGCCACATTCATTTTCTCTTGTCTTCATGTATGGTATGTGGGTCTTCACCATTGACATTTTCAAACACTGACACTTGCTCAATATTTCAGTTATATCAGTTTTACTATTGCAGTTTTACTAATGCACTGATACTGTCTCTCTATTGCAGAGTAGAAATGCAGTATTGTTTGCAGTGCCTGAGGAATTCTCTCAGTCCAGTTACACTCTCTGAATGTCTTAATTTACTTAAACCTGAAAGCAGTAATAGTCCCTCTGTGGTCTTTTTGACACACGCTATGTGCAGCACGGCCATCTGTCATGTGTGTGTAACTGAGGCGTACAAATGCTGCTTCAGGCCTTGACGTTTCTGCTACAATTACCCTTGTCTTTTCTTTATGTTCCTTAGCACGAGTCTATATAGTACTAGATCATTATGCAAAATGTGATCATTTGGTTTTCCGTTACCTTCCCCAGAGTGAGTCTAATGGTAACCTCCACATTCCACATTCAATGTATGTTTACAAATGTAAATTTAACGTATAAAATGTTATATTTGCTCTCTAGTGATGCAGCCTGTAACCCAGCAGGTGTTTTTTGCAGTCGTCCGCCCTTCTAATGCATCAATAGTGTGGCCTTCAATTATTGAGCTATTTTGCTCAGCTGAAAGTGAGCAAGGATGTTTCATGACCCATCACAGTCAATAGATATCAGCGGTACAAAAGAATAAATGTGTGTGCATCTATCTGTGTTGCCCACAGCAAGGTCTTACACTCTTTATTGTACGACCATTGTGTTTCTTACATATGACGTCTGCTGCATTGTTGGGTTTTCTCAGCAGGGTATATAGACCTAATAGAAGCCCAAGACGAACACCAAGCCTCTTTTAACACAGTGTGCTAACACTTCTCACTGCACGTCACACATCTGGGGACCCTTTGTATTGAGACAACCTTCAGATTGAGCTTTACATATCTCAATCAAACGTCTACCTTTAGGAGTTTTCTTTCAAACCTGTTTCTATTTCAAGCCTGTTTTATTGGAGAACAGTTCGAAGCATTTGAAGAGCAGAAATTAGCAAGGAATTGTTGGTTATGGCTAACTGTGAAGCATGTTAGCGTTTGCCCTAAAATACATGGTACCCATGGCTCCCCTGGGCTGGTGGTTCAGAGACAGGGGGATTCACAACAGTTTGTTGATGTGACATAAATTAACAGATTGACCTTGAATGCTCGCAGTGGTTGATGCAAACCTGTTGTTCACAGGCATTTTTTAGCCCTGTACAGTTTAATAAACTCCCCAAGCTTTGTGTCCATAATGAGATAGAAAATAGCTTCTGCTAGGATAGGCTCATCCGCAACATCATCTCCCGAAGGAAAGAAACTTCAGGTTGGGCCAATTTCAACTTCACTTTTCTGCATATTCCTATAGGCCTTTCTGAATACCAATGAGATCTGCCCAGGTTTGCAGTTGGTGTTCATCTGGCAAGCTTTTTCTTTCACCAAACTTCTGTTCTGTTCATGTGTTTGGATTTACCTGTACACCTGTACAGTGTCTATACTCATGCCAAGCTATAGTTCATCCTCCTTTCTCCTCATCCATGCCAATCCTGATAAAAAACCTAACCACAAGACACAGAAGAAAGGCGCTTTCCTACAGGGATTTGTACCTGCAACCCGAAATCCTTTACCAGTCCCATGAGTTTTCCTTAATGATTGGTCTATGTTTTCTGACACAGAAAAGCCGGTACCCAGAAGGCAAGGTCCAGGTCAGCAGCACAGCCTCTGGAACATCAATATTTTATCACTTCTCCCTTGAAATCTCCACCGCTGGCTCCTTCAAAGTTTCTTGACATTGCACTTATAGGACAACAGCTTACTGGGTGCCCTAGACTCAATTATTTTCTATAAAAATGTTAGCAGGAGTCAACTTGCAGAGCACATCTTGAGTGAAGGCCAACTTGGCTGAATGGATTAAATAATTGGACATCCATTGGACAAATTGATTAAATAAATAAATAAAACTTAGTGCCTTTTAGACAAATATTTGCCTTCAGAAGATTTACTCTTTCATTTTTCTTTCGATGCAGCAAAAGTTAAGACAATAATAAATCCCAGATAGTGGTCAGATGATGTAGTTCCTTGTTCCTTGAGGTTTTTTACTCTTTACTATGTCTTTATCAAAATGCTTCTCTACTTGTCTTTCAGGTATTTAAAGTACAATCACTCTTCTTTCTTGCAATGGAAAACCTTGTCTTTGCATTTGTTTTGCATTTGTTGCCAAAAGACTGTAAAAGTTGTTGGTGCTTTTGGAGAAAAATTGGTTACTTATCAGCTTGATGCATTAACAGTCTTCTCTTCCTGATTTTGTGTCTCGTGTAGATCAGCTAATATAGAGCTATGGGCCCTGTGTTGTGGCAAATCTGTGTTCAAGTAGAATTAAGCCACTCAGACTCAGAACTCTCATTAGAAGGATCCTGACAGTGCCTGGCAATAATACTTGATTATTTTTGTTGTATATCATATTTTGTTCTTTATTCTTTATTTTATCTTTGTTGTCTATATTATTTAGCGTACTTTGTTGTTTACAATTACAGTAGCAAGCTAACCAACTGTGAAACTAGTATACCATAAGCAAAAAAGTTTGCTCTTAAAATGTTAACCTTTTTAATGTCATAATGCTGGTTTCTATTTTAAAAAGCTAACCTAATTTTTATTACATATTTCCTACACCAAAACTATACTATGTTATAATCAATGCTATAACCCACAAAATATATCATCAGCTTTATTAAGTACTTAATATTGAATGTATTTACATGATCAACTCATGTAAGGCATTTATCAGGCTTTTTTTTGATCAGGCATTACCCACAGCGACCAGGGGCTCAAGGGGTGTAGTATTTAGTAGATAGTTAATTGAATTTGCCGTGGCACAGATTCTCAAGTGCCAATTTTTATATCCATAGACAGTTAGAAAGCAGTTCTTCTTGAACTGCACACATAGTTTAAGAACTTTCCACCCTTTAACTATAATTGCAGGCTGAAATCTTTAACTCATCCATTCTTGAACAGATGATTCCAAGATTGACACTGGTATGATTCATCATGTTATGAGTGACATGTTTGTTGCCATGTAGTTGTTTCATTGCCACCTGCTGTAAGATATACACATACGCCCAAAGTATTAAGTGAATTCTCACTTTGACATTTGACTGCACACACGCACTCAGACAGTGGGCGATATTTTTTTTTCCCCCACTGACAGCAGGAGTCTCGCATCTTGCAGGTAGAGAGAGGTTTAATAAAGTAATAAAGCACAGTAGCAGGGAGCATGTCACAACTTGATACCCTCAGACGGTCATCTTCCCAGCCGCTCTGATTAAGGCCGGTAGGTTACGCCAATAGGCAATCATCACCTTGAACATAACTCAGAGGCTCACTCCATTTCATCTTGCCCGGGGCTGAGGTATAGGCAGATATGAATGGTGTGTGCTGTTCGATGTCAGATCTACTCCATCTCAGCAGACTTGTTGGTAAATTTAGAGTGTGTTTGCATGAACGAGGAAAATGTTCAATATTAGAACTTTGACACTAAAACTGACTTATTCTGTGATGGAAAAACTAACTGGAAACTTCCATCAGCTTCTGCACCCTGCCCAAAAATTCTGCTTTTTACTATGACAGTGTACCTCACCTGCACTCTTACCAATTTTATCGCTGTTTTATTTACAAAAAAATCATTCAAGATTTTGGAAGGCTGTGTTTGAATTCGCTGCTAGTGGTGGTGTTTTTGCTCAAATTCTATTGCCTTATATCAAGGTGAAATACTATGATGCGTCTGTGTACGTATGAAGGTAATTGTCATCCTGTAACCCAACACATGGACCAAAAAAACCTGTAAATATCTCGTAATAGGCTTGTCCTCATTTCCAGCTCACATGAAGTGTGTCACTAGGTTGGGTATCAGAATGTTCCAGGAGGGACTGTGTCGTTCCCCCATTGTCACCAATAATTAGGACCCATCAGAAACACCAAACCCCCAAAAAGGGACAGACAAATCAAATAATTAAAATGATTAATGAAGAGAAGCTACAATCCATCTAAAGGTGAACAAAGCCTTCACTAAACCACTGGCCTTGAAAATCATTCAGCAACAGATTTTCTTCTACATAGATGAGCCACATTATATAGTCTACCAGCAGAGGCTAACTGCTGAAGCAAACCAACTGAACCTTAACCCCCTGTATATGTTTGCTCAAAAAAAAGTTTCAAACTGTGTTAAAGCTGTATGCCATCATTCACATTTCTTTATTTACTTAAATAACTATTTTCAAAGATCAAATCTTTTAATTAACAGATTAAAATTAGTGGAGCATGACATCAACAGAGATTCGGACAACATACTTCCAGTTATAAATATACGGAAGACATACAGAGCTTTGCGTTGTAGGGACAGAACTTCATCCCCACCCAGCTGAACTAATGCAGATGCCCTTGCAGTCTGGCCCTGTCCATTGAATGTCTAATTAAGTGCATTTCACGCTTGTGTGGTCACTTGACGAGAAGGTGGCAGAATGAATGCAGGGTAATTGGACTGGATGTAATGTGTGCAGTCTTGAAACTACTTCCTGCCACCATGGGTGTGTGCAGCGCTGTTTGTGTATTGATGTTCTAACCCACAGTACAATTGGGAAGATTTCCATTGCCCACATTTACCCTTGAAGAGGAGAACCGTCCTTCTTGTTTATGGCTGAAAGCAAATGCACCCATTGGTTTTCATTAGAACCCTCTCTCC
Source organism: Botia almorhae (assembly GCA_036877575.1). Taxonomy (NCBI): domain Eukaryota; kingdom Metazoa; phylum Chordata; class Actinopteri; order Cypriniformes; family Botiidae; genus Botia; species Botia almorhae. The sequence continues at coordinate 3,899 of JAZGTJ010015687.1, read as the reverse complement.
GTGGCCTGCATTGCAGATAATTCTCCCTCCTCTGCCTGTAGAGCTCATTGAACCTCCAGCTGCAGCAGCTACACTATATTGTCTCCTCACGTTGTGTTTTACGTAACCAGATTCTACACTAACAGAGTAAAGTCCGGTCCACTTTGTAGCTTGTTGTGGCCAAGAGCCACCTACTTAGACAGGAAGACACCATCTACAGGTGGGTGAAAACAAAAGTGACAAGTCTTAAATCAAAGGAGAATTTCTGTCTTAAGGATATCGTTTTATTGCTACTAAATATATCAAACAAAGACATTTTTCAAAGATTTAACGTCATGAAACTGCAAATGCAAAATGCAAATGTACTTCACGTCCTAAGTAGATTTGATGTAAAAATAAAAACTGTCTCTTCCATGCAAAAGTAAAGATTTTTTGCTTAACAAAAGAAAACATGTGGTCCACAATCCCACTCCACACTCATATCTAGATGAAGAATGGCTAGGTTCAGCAGGGGTTACCACAGTACAAGGTGTTTGAGAAGGAGAATTACATGCAGTGCTCTAACACGTGCCCCATTCAGCAGACACAAGGCATTGTAAAAGGGTTACTATTATTATCCCCAATAGGCCATCACACAAAAGCTCCCTGTGTTCTGGCCTGCCTTTTAATTTCAATTGTTTTATTTCGCGGATGTCAAAACGTGTGTCAGGGAACTTAAATGAGTGGATGAAGTGGTGAGAATAAAGAAAAGCATATTAAGTCAAATTAAATGCTTTGTGGATGCATCACAGGGGCAAGTCGTGGCCTAATGGTTAGAGTCGGACTTGTAAACCAAAGGTCGTAGGTTGGATTCTCACACCTTTACCCCCTGTTGCTCCCCGGGTTGTCCACTGCTCCGGGTGTGTGTGTTCACTACTTAGTGGATGAGTTAAATGCAGAGGTCACATTTCAAGTATGGGTTACCAAACATTGACAAATATGTCACTCTACTGGAAGCAGTAGTTTTAATATACTTGCGTAGTGTATGTTTCAGCCCTAATTGTAATCTGTGTTTGCATTCATAGGCGGAGCCAGAAGGATTCTCTCATTTCCATTTGTATGTGTGTGCCGCCTTCCTTGTCCGATGGAGGAAAGAGATACTGGAGGAGAAGGATTTCCAGGTAAGATCATTTGTGTCATTTTGTGTGTGGCCCCAAAGTCGCAGTAAGTGTTGTCCTTGCATGAGCCCCCTCCTCCCTCATTAACTCTTAGGGTTGAGTGGTCAACACGCCTGCATTAGTGTGATGACAACAGCAGCTGCTGTAAGGTGACATTGTGCTGTCCCTTTGAGACTTCTGTATTTCCTGTCCTCACACGCATTTACTTGTTCCATATGATTGAGAGGTAAAGGGTTTAGCCATGGAGGAGCTGTAGGCAGACAGTCTTACTATGTCACCAGATGTACAGTATGATTTTATTTATATAATCAGAACTTCCTTTTGCTGTTACTTGACTGAATTATTTCTTACTTCATTTTTCCTGTCAAATTGAATATATAATATGAATTTGAATTTAAGTAAAATTAAAGCCTTATAATAAATCATATAACAAAAATCATTTAACCACTTTGAAAAGTGTCATTTTAATGTTTTCTTTTATTATTGAATTTTTATTAAACCATTTTAATTCAAAGTCTTTCTAATGTTAAAAAAAGCCAGTTCCAATTCCACATATTCCAATTTGTACAATCTGAATTTTACCCAATCCTGGTTGATGCAATAATGTACATTGGCTAACGTTAGTGTAAAGGGGTAATGGAATAAAAGCAAAACATTTGAAAAGTATATTGGAATATGTGAAGATTCTCTTTAGAGTTAACTTCATGTTTAGTCCTAATAAGGTTCTTAAAAGTTGTTGTTATTGTATTTCAGGAGGGAGCTAGTCCTTCATAATTAACTGCAAACTGAGATTCAGGTCTGGCTCCATTTCCCACTTTTCACCATTCAAAACATTCCTAATGGATAAAGTCAGTCCAGCTTTACATTAATGAAACGATAAGGCCGATAAATGTATTAAAGCAAGGTCAAATTTTGTTTCCTGTTGTCTAATATTGTAACATTTTTATTTTTAAGCTTTTTTCCTCCACTGTTCCTCCTTTTTACACTGTAGATGTCTTCATCTTTAATGTTTATGCTATTTTTTCTTAATTATTTCCCCTCCCTTTAAACGCAGAGTGAATAGGCTCCTCAGTGTATTTGTGTGTGTGTTGAATATGCAGCGAGTCAGTGGTGTGTATCGGCAGTGTGTTGTGGGGCAGTTGATTTATTGTGTTTACAGTGCTCAGTGATTCAGAATTATCCCCTGCACCAGCGCTGCAACACTTGGTGCTGTTTGGCATTCAGACAACAGCCTCAGGCCTCTGTCTTTACCCTGCTGTACCATGTGTGTCACAGAGAGACGGTCCTTATTCTCTGCTCACCACTCATTGCTGTATTTCTTTGCTGATTTGTTTTTGAAACATGCATGACCACTGATGAGCTATAGGCCGTTATGCTCTGCATGACTATTAAGTAAACAAAAAACACCAGTTGAAGGTGGAGTGGTATGGTGAACATCTGTGTCTTTGTCAGATGATGGAGATGATTTAGTTTAGTTCCTGCAGTGTAGTGTGCCTTAGCTAAACTGTATCTCCACACATTCCTCTTTGCTGTTGATTTTTGTTTATTGTTCTAGCAAGTCTCGCTCCAGCTCATGTGCCATAATATATGCCATGTCTTTTGTCTACATTAGAGGTTGTCTTCTTTGGAAATTAAAAGAAATGCAGTCTCTGAAGTGAGTGATTTTAAATGCTGTCACACACACACATACTGTCTGTAACAAGCGAGACTTGGCTCACAGTTGATTACAGCAAAGTCTTGACATTGCCATGTAGCTAAACTGTAGCTAACTGAGATAATGCTAAAAAAGCAAACAAAATATTGGATAAAATTGTACAATTGTCCAGTTGCCCAAATTGTCCAGTTGGATAAAATTGTCCAGTCAGTTGCTTGGTCTTGGTTTCACGTCATAAATCTAAACAAACAAATGTGGTGCAAGGGATTGTGGGTAATATTAGCCTTAAAAGCATGCACAGAAAGTACGTACTAACTCATTTTTACATACTAGCTGAATAAGTTTAAAACAGTTAATCAGTTTTATAAATTTACATTTTACATTTACATGTAGTCATTTAGCTGACGCTTTTATCCAAAGTGACTTACAAATGAGGACAAGAAAGCAATTTCAACAACAATAAGAGGCAATAATGAATTAGAAAGTGAAACTAGAAAGTGCTATAGACAGGTCTCAGGTATTTCAACACAGTATAAAAAGGTGTATTTATTTATTTTAAAAGAAAAGAAGTAGAAGTGGCGGTGTGTTTGTTAATTAGTCAAGGAAGTGAAGATGAAATAGTTAAGTTTTTAGTCGTTTCTTGAAAACAGCTAATGACTCAGCCATTCTGATGGAGTTATGAAGTTCATTCCACCAACTGGGCAGAGTGAAAGTAAGAGTCCGGGTAAGTGATTTCTTCCCTCTTTGGGATGGAACCACAAGGCAATGTTCATTAGCTGAACGCAAGTTTCTGGTGGGCACATAAGTGCGAAGAAGTGAGAGCAGGTAAGGAGGTCCGGATCCAGTAGTCACCTTGAATGCGAACATCAGAGCCTTGAATCTGATGCGAGCAGCTACTGGCAGCCTGTGCAACTGGATGAACAGTGGAGTGACGTGTGCTCTTTTAGGCTCGTTAAAGACCACTCTAGCTGCTGCATTCTGTATAAACTGTACAAGCCGGAAGCCCTGTGAGGAGAGCATTGCAGTAGTCCAGTCTGGAGAGAACAAGAGCTTGAACGAGGAGTTGTGCTGCATGTTCCGATAGGAAGGGTCTGACCTTCCTGATGTTG
>JAZGTJ010015685.1:0-13204 GCA_036877575.1 Botia almorhae | reverse complement strand
GGAGGCTAAGAGAGAGAGAGAGGGTCGAGAGAGATGGAGGGAAGGGGGAGAGTGGAGCTGAAGTGGTAGGAGGGGAGGGGAGGGAGAAAGAAAGTGTAACGCTGAGATGTGTCAAGAAAGGGCGCCTGGGCCCCCCTGAGGAATGTTCCTTGTCTGCTTCACAACCCCAATACCAGCAAAACCCTTTGCTTTGTAGAAAAAAGGAAGACAGGAGAGGTAGAGGAAAAAAACAAGAGTGCACACTAGTGGAGTCCTTATAGAATTTCATCCTCTTGTTGCACAAAGCCAGGATTCCGACCAAGAGCTTTCTGTTTTCCAATCCCCTGAGTGTTCTTCACATCAAATGGTCCCGCTCGGCAACCGGTGTACGGTGTATTGCGGCCCAAGCAGGGGGAGGTGGCCCTGTCAGAACCCTCTGTTGCTCCTCTCTTTCTTTAATTGGAGGTCTTATCTCCCTCTCGCTCTCTTTAGGGATACAGTAGACCAGTGGTTTTTCTTCAAAGTGGCCATTTCGATATAAGCACCCCAAATGGTGCGCAGCAGGTCAGAAATGTTGTTGGGCCCACACCAGCTCTGTTGAAGCACCATGTTGACCCTGCTTTTTCTGCTAGAATGAGTGTGTATCTAAAGAGAAATAAGTTGAATAACTCAGTCATTCATCTCCTTTGGCAAATTTGCATATTTCAGTGGTGGCAGTTTATTTTATTCAAGGTTTAGTCTTACATTTTTAAGTTTTTTTCCCCTGAATGTTTGTTGTTTAAAAAATCTTGTGAATCTTTGGCTGAGGAAGGTCAAAACTGATTTTGTTTTTATTATTTTGTATACACTAAATGCTGTCAGAAATGATGATGGACCGCTTGGAGTCCCTGATGCTCTGGATCATCTTTCATAAGTCAATTATGGCCGGTTGTGAGTTTTGGGTTAAACAGTTGGGAGGAGTGAAAGGCAAGCAACTACTTCCCTAATCAGAAGGTTGAGAAAGACGGATGCAAAGAGAAGAAAGATATTGGAGATGTGAAACACAGCAGAGAGAGACAGGCAAAGAAACAGACAGCCAGACGAACATCTCGCCGGGCGCCTGCGATGAACAGTTTCTTAAGAGTTAAACAAACATTGACAGATGAACATTGGTTATGGTTTGGAGCTGGTGCATATGGAGACCACATCGCTGTAAAGCTCTGGCTCTTTTGATCAGATGAAGGACCATAGACAGGAGATAGCAGATGCTTTTCTTTGTCTCTCTTGCTTCCCGTTTTCTTTTTCAATTCACTTTTGTTTTATTTGACTTGTTGCATCTATAGACAGACAGACAGACAGATTTGTTTTTACTAGTTTTAACTAGTATTTTTTTTCTCTAGTGTTGCCTTTAGTAATATTCAGATGATTGGTGTTTGTATTTGTCAGGCTGTAGCTCTCATTTAGTATGTTTATCTCATTTAGTATGTTTATCTCATTTAGTATGTTTATCTCATTTAGTATGTTTATCTCATTTAGTATGTTTATCTCATTTAGTACATGTCATTTAGTGTACTCAGTTTAGTTGTATGGTCTTTATTGTGAAGCAGGCCTGACGGTTTGTCTGTGGTCACTGTATTATAACCACCCCCACTTTTTATATTATTGCATTGCAGAATTAGGCATCTTCACACGCACGTGACGTTTACTCATTGTTTTCCCCGGCACCGTTCCCCATTAAGAGCTCATAATGGACTCTGCAAATTGGTCGTAATGGTAGCTTTAATTAAACTGTCTATGACACAGATGGGAAGACTGGATAAAGACATACTGTAGATCTCAAGTCTGAATGGATAGGCCATATTGAGCTCTGCTGATGGCAATGGCCGATCACAGGTACCTGTGAGGCAGTCTAGACGCTTTAATTGGGTTTCTGTGTGTGAAATGCTAAGCGCGGTGAGAAAAGGTAGAAGGGAAGTTTGGACGGGTTGACAGTCGGGGTGTTTGGCCTCTCTCCGGTCTCATTACGGTTGGGGAATGGCCTTCTGTTCGGCACTCAGTGAACGGTAATGGCAGTATCATGTCCTCGTGTGAAACGAAGCTCATTTGACCAATCACGGCAGAGTAGTGTCAGGGAAATGGAGCAGCCACGTGGCCTCAGGCCGGCTAGCACGAACAGAGCCTCTATTTCTCATCTTTCCTTCGATCTGTCTATTCTGCGCGGCTTAGGGACTAACGAACAAAAAAGGAGAGAGGTGGAGACCGCTGGGTTTAAATACGGGGATCATATCCCTTTTAGACAAGGATGCAAGGTGATAGGGGCCAAGCGAGAAGCTAGCTTAATAACGTCCAGTAAATCGAACATCGCCAGCCCGTTGAAGGGTGTCATCGCTTAAAAGCATTCCGCACTTTTAATTGTCGCTCGTCTCATTGTACCGAGGTCAGCGAAGAAGAAAGGTCAAGCTGGGTCACGAAACGCCGGTGGTGACCGGGGTGAGGGCTTTTGGGGGAGTGTTAGGGGAGGGCAGTTGCCTAGCATCTGTGGGCCGCCTCAATAGATGCCGCAGCAATACAAAAAGACCTCCAGCGTGCTGGTTTCCTGTAGTACTATTGAAACGCTGGTGTGGCTTTGAGCTTCTTACAAGGTTAAGAAAGGAGTAGGTTTGAAAAGTGAAGAGGACATTGCCTGTTTTGTTGTGTGCGTTCAAAGCTCCAAGAATAGGGGAAAGAACAAAATGAGCTTTGGAAAATAGGTTGGTTTAGCCCTAAACTGGGCAAGTCAAATTGATAACTTCTGTTTTTCTCACGTAAATGTCGTCATTGTGCAAATAGTTTTAGCACTGTGTTGCAAATAAAATCACACAATGAGAACGTTGTCAGTAACGTCCTGTCTAGGATCGCTTACACATGCACGTTTCTATACGAAAGGGTCGTTTAAAGCATAATGCATTTCACATGTGCTCGGAGATATTTCATATTCTTCATTTAATGATTTTTTCACACATCAAGTCCTAATTCTGGAATGTAGGAATGTCATATTTATGGGAGGGTAATAAACCTAATTTATGGCTTTTCCAGGGGAACCTTTGAGAAGGCTAAAGAGTGCCGCGTTAGTCTGCATTTACATATGTGTGTGTGTGAGTGAATGTGTGTGTGTGTGAGTGCTGGTATGGTATTATTGTATAGATCCATTCTGGCTGTGCTCGGCAGGGCAGTTGAAGTCACATTAAGAGCAGTCGTGGCGATGCACGGTCGTCTCTTCCTGTGTCTGTTCAGCGCATCTGCTGGAGCATCTCAGAAGGACTGCCAGCACAGCTGCGCCCAGATCAGTTCCAAACGCACAGCCAGACCACAGTAGCACCCAACACAAATCACATTTACAATAATGACTCACAAAATCACATGGTAGTAATTGTCAGAACAACGAGTCGTGAAATGAGGTTTGCGGTAACGTATTGTTTAAAAGAAATTGTTTGTTTCAAATAAAACGTAATTAATGGACACAGATAACCGCATTAATTAAAGGTACAGAACGTAATTACAAGCCACAACAAATAAAATAGTTTAAAACAAGCTTTAAAAACATTTTTGAAATGAGGGAATGTTTGAAAGTAAATATTGACAGAAAAATAAATCATGGATTGCTATGACCGGTGTATGCTTTCGAGTGGGTTTCCCATAATTCCTCATGTTCACTTCTGTAGCGTTACGATGTGCTAAAGTTGTATTTATTATTATATATTGTCCCTTGACTAACAAGACCTCGTTTAGCCTCTCGTCCTTGGTGAACATACCCGCACACAATAGACTCGCATCAACAAACACTCACATCCCACTGTCTAAAGTGGTGCCACAAAGCTGCCTTTTATTTCCCGCCTGTAATTTCCACGGCCCGGGCAGTTCATAGGCAATGCTTGAAGCATATCAAGCATTGACCTTCTTCTAGTCACCATGGCGATTATGAAAGATTCTCAGCTGGATACTAATGTGTGGGCATTCAAAGGTATGTTTCCCTCAGAGCTGATTGACAAACCACCGGGAAGAGAGAGAGAGAGAGAGAGAGAGAGAGGAAGGGTGGAAGTGAAAGGAAGGGGGGAGGAGAAAAGAGGGCAGGAGAATGGATTTAGTGATTGAGAGAGCAGCAAGGAGTGGTAAGGGGAGATTTAAGTAATAATTGAAGTGGAGGAGGAGGATGGAGGGGCAAGAGGAGGTGGTTAGAGAGGGAGTTTGAAGTTAAGGGGAGAAAAAGAGGTAAAGGAGGAGGACATAGGGGAGGGCTCATTTTACTCAGAGTACATTTCCTGCTGGACTCCATGTCAGGAAACAGCAGCTTTAATTGACACTAATTGGCATGTGTTTTTGCTGTCTCAGCTCTAATCAACAGATGAGGTGGAAGGAGAGTAAATTGACAGGGTGCCTGTTTTAACCTCTTCGAGGAACAGTGCATGGAAAATAACAAGTGGCTTAGTGTATTAACCCTTAAAGTGTCTCGAAGTTGTTTACTTTCATAAAATACAAAGATAGTTTGAAAAATATGATCTGCTTTTTTTGGTACAGTAAACGCTTATTGTGACCAGGAGTGCAAAACTTCCAAAAAATCAAAAAGCATCATAATAGTAGCCCATGTTATATGAGCTATGACACGATATGCTTTTATTTTAAATATAAAAAAATCCTTCACCCACATCTAACAAACACACTCACATATACACTCACCAAGACTAATTTCCTTGCCTTCAATGCCCACTTAGAACTTGTTATTGTGCTGTGTAACAGAGGCCTAACCCTGCGCCATCCCAAAAGCCCCCACTTCGTGTATGGCTTAGGGGATCCCTCCGCCCTCTCCATCTCTGTCCTCCCAATGGTCCTCTCCGGGCTCCAAAAAATGGAGAACCCCCAGGGGAAACAAAAAGAAGAGGAGGAAAAAAGCCAAAGAAATATGCACAGCGCCACACTCAAAGTTGTTGCCCTGGTAACTGGTGAGGGCGAGGGACCGCAAACAATGAAGCCAGATCCCTTTTTAAGTGTTGCTAATTAGCTTGCCTCCGCTTGCTCTTTGTGTTTGCCATCTTAAAAAGAGACTAAAGTCAACAGGGAGAGGCGTCGGAGAGGAGAAAAGAGAGAATGTTGGTTTCTGTTTTTCTTCTCCTTAATGGTCAAGGGTGGAGACAGAAGCGAGATGAAGGCTGCTTTGTGCCAAGCGACGGATGATTGATGATATAGATTGATGCTACTGATGTAATTGAATATTGATGAAGAACATGTGAATCCTGGAGCTGGTTTGGTTTTGTTGAAGGTTTGCTTTCACAAAGATGAAGGAAACTATGTTTGCTTTGTCCGCACTTAGAGCAGTCACGGTCAAGCGTCTTTAGCGCTTTATAATGGGCGCTTACGCACTGTTTGCTTTGGAGCTTTTTGATTGGCCAAAGTTGTGTAAGTGTGTGGGAGAAAACAGTTACTCAATACTCGAGATGGATCTTGATGGTCCAGCAACTCCACTGGTTTATCTAAAGTTTTTCTTAAATATTTTTTTTGTTGAGATTTTTTTTGTAGTGGTGCTGCTGTAGTTGGCGTGCTGACAGCACACTGTACTTTAGTTGCCAACAGTTACTTTTACAGTACAGTAAACCCCTCTTGAAATTTTATGCCTTTAAATTTGTTCTCTTTAAAGCAAGAAATGCATTAGTTTCAGGGGGTGAATCCAAAACCAACCTGAACTTCCACAAGACTGATTAACTAACTAGTTACTTATGCAACCAACAGACTAGTTCATTTTGATTCATTTTGAAAATATATAGTTTGTTCATCTTTGCTGTGGACAGGGCAATATTTCTTTCTCTCTCTCTCTCTCTCTCTCTCTCTCTCTCTCTCTCTCTCTTTCTTTCTTTCTTTCTCAGTCTTTGTGCTCAGATGTGAGACGTGGCCTCATAACACTCTGTTTCCGCTCACTAGGATTTATTCCCTCCACACACACACACACAGACACACACACACACAACCCACTCCACTCCCATTTAAACACACATGGCGAGAAAACAATGAACTTTTCTTGGTCTCTGTACCGTTTACCCTTTTATTCTATTCTGCTGATCTGTATCTCTGTAGCTTTATCCTCTACCAGGTGTAAAATCAACACGGAACTCAAAACACAAATGTTTTTTCTAATATTTCTTTCTCCCGACCAGGAGACGAGGTGCGTTTCCAAGCGAGTGGTTTTGAATGTTCACGTGGTGTTCCTCTGTTTAAACAATACGCTGCGCATGTATTTTTTCTCCCAAACTTACTTTTGGCAGCGTGCTGTGCGCGTTATTATTAATTTTTTTCTTTATTAATAATAACAATGAAATGCGTTCCATATGTCTGGTCTGGACGGGAAACCCTGCTGCCAGTTAGTGCTATCCTCATCAGTGAGCTCGGGTCAGTCTGCTTAGCATGTGTGTGTGTGCGTTTGTAGGGCGGACGATGGTTTTGGACACCCTCCCATTTCAGCAAAAGCCAATGGGAAGGTCAGTCGAGCTTTGACTCGCATCACACCCCGACACCTTCGTGCAGCTCAGCACATCCCTGCAGATTCACTAAAGCTCTCCCTCCGAGATCTTGAAAAGCTCTCAGATATGACAGGACCTTGTAACTCCATTTTTGCTTATTAGTTTTTGCAGTGCGCACAGCAGAGAGAGGTTGAAACCCTATCAAGCAGTACTTTGTTTGCCTGCCAGAAGGGCGGTGTTAAGAAAACCACAGCAAAACTGCCGTGCAATTGCCATCAATTAGCTGGCTGCGCGGCTGCCGGGGTTGGAGGATTCCGAGACGACCCGTATCCTGAACTCTCAGAGCTCTCACTTTCTCTCTTTCTGTCTCAACACTGAACTCTGCTAATGCTGCGGTCCTCGGCACTACAAAGTTACCCCGTCTCACGGTGCCAACAACGAGGTAATGATGCCCAGAGAGCCCAGCCATAGTGGATTACACTTCCTCCTTTGCTCTTTCAGAGTGGAACATGGGGATAAGTTACTGCTGTGTGTGTGTGTGTTTCAGAGAGAAAGAGAGAGAGAGAGACACCAGGTACATATGAGCTCAGCTCATCTGAGCCTCTTTCACCATTCCTTGTCCTCTAATGAGTTCAACAGCCATGCAATCCTTGGAATCTTTTTCACAGTTTTCAAAACAAAATATCCCAGACATCCGAAACGTTGCTGCTATCATGTTGCAGCCCATATTTACTTTTTTAACGTTTTTGGGGACTTAGAGGTGTGGAACGCTGCACATCTGGAAAGCAGCAGAGGCAGCAAGTTTTAAACAGGTCCTCTTTGTGAAAAATAGGATGTAAAAAAAAAATCTGAAAGTGGTCAGGGTTTTCAAACATTACAGCATATTTTGAAGTTTTTTCCTCCCTTAGTTTTATTTTTTTATTGCCTTGGCTCCAACTCCCCCTTTCCCCATTTTAATGGCCGATGGGAGTCTGCTCTAGCCGTTTCAATTTTAACGTTTCGCCGTTGCCTTTATATTGCGGAAACATTACATTAAATGAGGAAAAAAGACGGCGGCGGCTGTTTTTAAGGTTGCGCGAATAATTTCAGCATTGAATAATTCGCCCGATTTTTCAATTTTTGAGATCAGCATTCTAATGGATTTGAACAAAAACAAATGTGACAAGTGACAGAGAGAGACTGCGAACCGCATGATGGAACAGGAAGTGGCAAATTAAATCCAGCTTCGGCCAAAAGCACAGAGAGGGGAAAAAAAGCTGAGAAATATGGTCAGAAGTGCAGTTTATTTGTAACCCACCGTGAAATTGGACTGCTCTGCAGGCTATGACTGTAATGAGTCATGGGGACAAAGTTAAGATCTACGAAACCTTGGCCCGGGCCCTGTAAACCTGATCCCCCGTCCTGCAGCCCACACCTTGCCCCATAGCCCGGGGTGGACAGCTGCTAACAGGCCCAATATGTCTGACTGCTGCCTCTGTAGACGATGCTCATTTGGTCACCAGCTGTGTCTGAGCGTTCCAGCATTAAAATAGAGTAAGTCTGGTTCTCCGGCAAACGATAATTCAACTTTATGAACGAAGCTATTATATGATTTTCGCTGACGAGCGGTGCAGATAGTCTTTCTGGAAACCAACAGAATTGGCCGGCAGATGCTTCACAAGTGATGATGCGTAACGCTTTTGAATGCGTGGACAAACAGTCCGGCCTGCCACGAAGCTGCGGCCCTGCGCCGGCTGCAGCGGTGGATTCCTCAGGCAGCTGACAGTGATGCATTTGATACATTACAAGCAACCGCTAGCGAACCCCACGCTTCACGTAAATATGCCATTCAGATACAAAGCAATCCCACAAGTTGTCACACCCGTGAGTCATACAGCGGCTGTCATGAGGAGAGAAGCGGGCGTCTTGGGCGTATCTGCAGTCGCTCAGAGCTTGTACCAAGCAGAGGTTGTACAAGCAGGTGCGATTATTATTATTTTTTTTTTTTACCAAATCGCTCACACGAGTGACGTTTGGATGCTGGCTTGTGTTACATCTGTGAAACTTTCTTTCATCCCCCCTCAGCTCTCTCTCTCTCTCTCTCTCTTTCCCTCTGTTTCCGCTATCCAATGCAAGCAAACAGAAATAGTTCAAGTCTTCATTTTCAGACACATTACAAGCAGAAAGCTGAACTTCCTAATTCCAGGAGGATAAAGTCTAAAACTCAAAAGCAGCTTTGGCAAAGCTTTACTTTTTCTTAAAGGTTGAATGGCAACCAGTAGGGAAAAAGGAGCCTTTGTCTCTCTCTACGCTCCAGGTTTGGAGGTGGCTATCATGCAGGGTGCATGTTGAACAAAAGCACCCATGTGTAACAAGTCTTCCTGGTTTGTACTGCTGAAAGAAGGTTAAGTTTGGTTCTTTCTCTCTTGGTGTGGAGGTTGTTTTTCTAAACTTTTCACATTCAAGTTGTGCTTTAAACACTGATGATGTTGAGTGACAACAAATAAGCTTTTGATGGTAATTTATGAACTGCTATTTTGCAAATTGGAAATATATTATGTCTTCACGCCCTTGAAGCCCTTTTCGACGGTGTACTTGGGTTTGTTTGTAGAGTGTCTGACCACATCTGTCCATGTATGCGGTTCTAGCATGAGGTAGGTAACATTACTCACAAAGAGCACACACCCGGCTGCTTTTCTAAACAGTGTGAACAAATTACAGAGCACATTTCAAACACTTTTCGCGTTTTAATAGAAAACTGACCTCACTTATTTGGACTTAGTCTTTCCAAAATTTCACCGCAAGGCACAGACGCACTAAAATTTGTTAGACTATATTACTTTTTTTGTCCACAAATAACCCGTAGGAAAGAACAATCACAAATGAGATCTCTTTAATATCTCATAAAGCAGGGAGATTAAACAGACAGCTCTGATTGTTCTCTTTAGGAAAAGCATGTGTCTCTGTTCTTAGATGGTGTTCCTGTAGCTCAAGTAGTAGAGCAATGTGTTTGCAGCGCGAAGGTTGTGGGTTCGATTCCCAGAGAACACATACTGATTAATTAACATATATCCTGGCTGTAAGATGCTTTGGATAAAAGTGTCTGCCAAATACACAAATGCAAATGTATTTGAGTCTCCAGTCAAAATAATTTGTTTCTATTATTAATATCAATTTTATGAAAAAACATCTGAGACATTTTATGCTTAAATTACAGTTATTAAGCCTTCTAGTATGTCTCTTAAACTGTGAATGTATGAGCATATAGGGTTTCTTCAGAGAATAGGTATTTGTCCCTTAGGCTTCCTTACTTTTTCTTATTGTGTATTTCTGTGTATTTTCCTTTGTCATGAAAAAGTTACGCAGGACAAAAGCATTATTGTGTCAAGTCATGATGTGTGACATAATACCTCAAAGCAGCTCAGAGTGAGGGTAAATATGCCATTTGGCTCTAGAAGCCAGAGTGTAAGTGGAGCATGTTGACAGGGGTTTATTTAAGAATGAATTAAAAACGCAGCGCCGCTGCCCTGAGGGAGGCGACCACTGTTACTGCGCTGACCTCTTCTAAAAGGGTCCTCTCTGGCCAACTATAAATAACTGCACATCATATCGAACTCTGATTGGAGGTCAACAAGGAGGCAAGCGCTTGATTGGTTGGTTGCAGCAAACGGCAGTGTCTGTTTTATAAGGTTCATCCCTTTGGTGTGTACAGGCGCGTAGAAAAATCACAAAGGGATGTCTTTAAAATCTCAGTTGTTTCTCCTAGAAAGCAATAAGATAGTGTGTAATACAAATAAAGGCTTTTAATTCAGTGTGCAAATTCTTATCTTCTTTCTGAGCTCTATTTAATTTCTTGTGGGCAGCAATACAATTAAATGCTACCTTTGAGGTTAGATATTTGTTATGTCTTGTGTCTCCTCAAATGTGAGTTTCTCATCGATATTAAAGCTTGGACTCTTGAAGGGAATCTTTGAAGGGATTTAAGGAGACACTTAATTTCTAAAGAAATGAGAACTCCATTAGATCTCATGAACTATGAAAGAGCAACTTCTGAGCTTTACCAGAGTTTCCGGTCTCTATATTAATCCTTAAAAAAAGCAAACGCTCTTGTTTTCTTCTCACTCTCTCTTACTTCTACCCTGGTATCCATATCTCTTGGGCTGCCTCCAGCATACAGTGGCCCTCTCAGTTTGTCTTCAGCTCGAGATCAGCCAACTCCAGTAACATGATTCCCTCTGACCCTTCATGCCACCCCAGGCCCCTCCTCTCCCCCCACTATTCCACCCACCCACACCTATGGACAGCCCACCAAAGGCCTGTGCTCTGTTTTTCTACGGGGCGGTTGTGGGGGGGACGTTGCGGGCGTCAACAATGGTTCTCTGTCAGCAATGATGGATCATTCCAGCATATGGTGCCCACCTGTCCATGGAGGAGCCGAGTTCACTGTTTAGATTTACAGGAGAGAGAGAAAAAAGAGAGAAAGCAAGTGCCCCGTGTTCTGCCCTCTCCCTCATTCTTACTCCCATAAACACGGGCGGATTAGGGCTCCGATTCATCACCTCCTAGTCTTGTTTACTTAAGCAACCTGAGCATAATGAATAGAAGCTGGGACATCCAGGAAAGAGGCATGCAATCACCCCTGTTTGTGTGTTTTAGAGCGTTGTTTGGGAACGTCCGTCCAGAGGAGCTCATCTGGAGTATTATTATTGGACGTAGGCATGTCTAAGCCTGCAGACACAACTGTCACAACTCTGTGAAAGCAAGAAAGAGTGCAAAAGAGAGACTCATACTATGTGCTTATGCCAAAATGAATTCTTCCCTGTTATTTTTCCATAATGGACCCTCACCCGAGGGGCCCCTCCCTCACCCACGCTCTCTCTCCCTCACCCACGCTCTCTCTCCCCCTCTCTTTCTCTCCCTCTCTCTCTCCGGCAAAAAGAAAAGAAACCCAGTTGTCAGCCATTTTTTCTGAGGCCTGTTAAAGAGGGGAGGGCGAGAGGGGCGAGAAAAAGGAAAAGAAAGAGAAAATAGGGTGGGCGCACGGCAAAAAGGGGGAGCCCCCCTCCAAACACCCTACACCCACCAGCCCCCACCCCCCACGACCCTGCTGAATTAAAAAATGCTCTGTTATTAAAGGCGATGTCAGGAGTGTTGATTTACGGGGGGGTCGATGACAAGTCAGAAGAACTCACACACTGTGCTGCTCGGGCCGCCAAGCTGGGCGCTGACCTCTTCAACCTCTCTTTCCCCTCTCTCTTACTCTCTCTCCCTCTCGCTCGTTGGACCGCCCGCTCTGCGCTGCAATAAAACCTGTCTAACCCAACAGCACAATGGAACTGTTGTTGGGCCTGGCCAGCAGCGGCCTCCCTCATATTTTCTTTAAAGGTGCAGCACTCACCAGCGAATGCCACAAGGTTTTTGGTGGATGAGAGAGAGAGAAAGAGAGGGTGAGCGAGATAACAGAAGAGATGAAAGTAGCTGGGCGAGCAAAAAGAAGAGACTCGTGTTCTTGTTTGAAATCTGGACGTGTTTTCGGCGAGCTAGATGTGAGGATGGAAGTTATAAAGCATTTTTTTGCTGTTTGTGTTCCAAATCTTTTTTTAACCTCTGCTGTTCGTGAAAGCAGTAAAATTGGCAAGTCATATTCGATAGCTTCACCAGCCAAACGGAGCCTCTCTCCCTCTTGCTAAGAGAGAAGCTGCCGCGCCGTCCCAGACGCTGGATAACAGTCTTCTCATTTTGGGCCCGTTTAGTGCCGCCAACCTCTGGCCTCGCTGCTGGTTATGATTAAGACCAGCCGTGGTGACCACCCATCCTTCAATGGGTATTGTGCCTTAAAAGAATAATTCCCCAAAAATGAAAACATAGTCATTTACACTCCCTCATGTGGTTCCAAACCCGTATTATTCTCTTTCTTCTGTGAAACACAAATGGAGATATTAGGCGGAATGTCAGAACTGTTCTTTTATATACATAAAATGAACATGATTAATACTGCCAAGCTTCAAAAAGGGGAAAAAATCATAAATCGGGTCTGTTTGTCAGACGAAGTTCTACTGTTGTTTTTTTTTAGTTTTCATGACTGAAAATATGGGTAAATTAATATTTTATGATGAAGTATTCCTATTAAACGGACCTGAGATAGATTTACCTAGTTGTTAGGAGTCATGGTTGGTAACACAAATGTAAGGGGTGGTCTTAGAAGTGACAGTCACGGCATCCAGTCATTACTGATTTGATCAATGTTGCACCCCTAAACAAGTTAACCCGGGCTGCTCCTTTAGGGCTGTTCATGAAATTACTGTACGTATGCCATTTTGGAATAAATGTGTGCGCTGCACACCATATATTTTAAATCAAAATAACTGTGACATTTATGATAATTAAAAAAGATTTTAATATAGTGGTAATCAGTGCGGCAGTTTAGTCAAATTGTTGATCATTGTTGCCAGACAACCATCTGGTCTGGCTGTCTGTAATGTGTGTGTGTGTGTGTGTGTGTGTAAGAAGTAATTTACACCACATGCTTTAAGTGGAGTGTGTAGTCTCAGAACTAGTCATAGATGAGAGGGGTTGTCGGTCACTCTAGCTTATCCAGCCCTCCACTGAGGTCATGTGCACAGATGGAAGGGGGCTCCTGCATAGCATGTGCATGCGTTGGTGAACGTGCGTGCATGCGCCACTCAATTGCGACCTCAGCAAAAGTAGCAAGTGCTCTTGATGCAGATGGTTTTCATCACACCGACCACTGCATGCTCTCTCTCTCTCTCTCTCTCTCTCTC
>JAZGTJ010015684.1:0-13205 GCA_036877575.1 Botia almorhae | reverse complement strand
GCGTGCGGTCGGTGACGCAGCGCCACTCCTGGGCGTCCCGTCTGTTCCAGTAGTGACCGCCACCGATCCAGTTGGGCAGCAGGTGCGTGGGGAGACACTCCCCAGCACACACTAACTCTTTTACAGGATTCAGGCTGGTGCATTGGCCGTCAGAAATGTACTTTGTGGATCTCAGCTCCCTGCAGCCGACCTGCTGCTGTTCTGCAAAGGACATGGTATGTAAAATTAATGGATGAGCATTGAAATACTGTAACACTGTACATAAATAAAAAAATTTTAACATAATATAATAACCTTCTATAATATCCATATTAAACGAATCAATTACTAATAAGATAGATAATTGTATATGCAATTGCAATAATTGTATATATAGTTTATTATTTAGCTCACTCGGTGTAAAGGCAGACAGAAATTTTGCAAACGACAGTTGAAAAACAGCATACGGATTTGTAATAGTTACTTTGTGCACAATTACTTTTATAACCATCACTGTGAACACAGTAAAATACAGTAAAAATACCCACCGGTTTGGTCTCGATTGTCCGCGCGTCTTCCTCCGTTTCGCGCGCGATTAAATGAGGCATTATTCGGAGTCTCTTGGGACGACGAAACCACGCGCCCCTGAAACACTTCAGTGGCATCATTTTTGAAAGCGTGACAGCTTTTTATCAGGAAACAGAGCAGAAACAGCAGCTGATATTCGCATGTGTTCAGGGACATGGCAAAGGAGCTCGGCTCACAGTCTCTTTGAAAATTTGGGAAATTATAATATTACCTGTTACTCGTGTATGTTTATATACCCGCCCACTCTTTGAACAGCAACAGCGCTTTTATGATAAGCGTGCTGGAATGGGTGCGTCCCTGCGTTTCAGCACGCCCATCTACAGCAACATTATTCTGCATCTACATGGAAACTTATCTTAATGTGAAGTAATCTTTGTATAAACATTAAACGAAATACTTTCAGTTCTCCAATTAAATCTGAAGGAAAACATTCTAAATATTGTATCTAGATGATGCTGATTATACCTAATATGCATTCAGTTTTATTCAAGTATGAAGCATATTGTAAGTACAGCTAAACGACGTTGTTATACTGCTGTATAAATATAACAAACACTACCCACTAAAACAATTGTAAAGCGTAGTTACTTTGAAGAGCTTTTTTGTCCTATATGACCCATACAGCAGCGTTATCAAATATAGCTGTGCTGAATTAAGCTAAATAAATAATATATTTCACTTGAACAAGATGCTTCACACAAAACACATTTATAAACAAACATTTTTACAGGGTACGGATTAGTTAGAGAATTCGCTGAAAACAAACATATAGGCTGGCATTTTCAAACAAATTTATTTTCTGTATATAATTAAATATATAGTTTTGGAAATGATTTTATTGAATAGATTTTGAAATATTTCACAGCCCAAATGCAGCTATTAAGATAATATGATAAAAATACAGCTTTCCCAAGCATTCAGCCAAAATAACCATTCTGTAAGTTTACATATGAACAGGTCTGTTCATGTAACAAATGTAAATGATCTTTGACAATTGTATTATTAGCTGAGAAAATAGGCTTCTTTTGTGTACCATGCATGCAAATGAGCTCAAGTTAGAACAAACACCCTCTGTGAGATGAAGATGTTTCCATCTTTAAAGCAGAGGGGTGAATGTCTTTCAGTGCAGAATAATAATGTTTTCAAGGACATTTAGCTCCCCTACAAGTGTGTGTTATGCATGCAGCTCCAGTCAGTTCTGTAAAACACAGGCATGCATGACAAAACCCATGAAACGGGATAGCCCTGGATTATTTTACCCCAAAATTATCCAAACAGGTGCCTCCGATGAGCTCACCAAATGAATGTGCATAACACAAATGACAGAGGAAACACAAAAGCCCAATGCTCTTAACTTTCTTCCACCGAAAATGTGTGGCTCCCCCAAAAGTGTCCAGTTTCTCGCTCTCCTCAGGCATTTATGATTAATTCATTTCTCTTGTCCACAGGTACTTTTCCTTTGATTTAGGCAAAAAAAAAAACATTTTAATATTGTGCAGGACTTGCCATATTGTCAAAGGACTGCCATTTAAAATGTGTTTCAAAAGCCACTGCTGTCAAAATGATCTCTTATTACCTATAAAGCACTGTTAGTCATATTGGTAAGGGGGCAGGTTGGTGGAGTTTATTGGTGATAACTGAATATGCAACCTCAGGGCTTGAAAGACGAATATCAAAGTCATGCGATACAATGCAGCATTCGCTAATTTCTGCATCTGAAAACCGGATATTTGAGATCTTTTATGCACCTGTAATGATTGTGACACAGTCAGACGGAGACGGTATGTATCTCAGGGGAAACAGAGAGGCTACAGAACTGACTTATGGGTATATTGACATGCGAAGTGACAAGTGTGTGTTAAAGAGACCCTCGTTTGGCCTACAGGGTGAGATAGTCCCCTGGGATGAGGGGATGTGGAGACCGGGAACAAAGCACTCAGGTACACATAGAGCCCTCTATAGAATTCTGAGTGAGTGCCTTAGGATGTGTTGAACAGGATGAAGTGTGGGAAAGTCTACAGAGGAGATCCCTGGTCTCACCAAACTCACTGTACAGATACTTACTGCAAAACTCACTGTACAGTTAGTTGCTGCCTGCAGTTTAAATGTGATATTCTCCTAACACTTGTGAAAACATGTTGGTATATAATGTTTGATAATCATGATGCACGTGAATTACAAATTTTGAAATTGCTCTTTGAAATTGCTCAAATTTTGAATTGAGCTCTTTTTCCTACATATATTGCTAGTTTACCAATTTAAACATGTGATATGATCATCAAGTTTCATATCAAAGAAGCTTATGTTTGTAATAAAAACTGCTTATCTGTTTGGTATTCTGGAGGACATTGTAAAAAAGTAAATAGCTCAAAATCTGCTTACGGTAAATCTGAGCTCACACTTAACCGTCAGAGGATGGATGCTGCCCTCTAGTGGCAAAATAGTTGCTTTATCTTTGTCACATCACTGAAAAGCAGTAGCATGTAACACGTGGCTCTTTATTTGATCAATGTTCAGACAAAATCTGATTATTATGAACTAATACCAAGGTTCTATTTTTAATAGCAAACCATCATAAATCATGCTAAACAAATAAAAGGGAGTCGACAATAAAAAAAATGTACGAGAAAGGAAAAATATTGATTAACAGAATAGATAAGAAACTTGAAAACAGGTTCAGCCTGAACAAATGTTTGACTTTTTAATCCCGGATCACTTGATGAGAAGTCACATAAGAGATAAAGTCCTTCAAGAGACTTTCTCTCTGGGTAGCAAACAGGTGCCTAAATAAGACCCTCAACAACAGCTCACAGTGTCCCATGAAGATACGGCGCACCAATCACCTCACAAGCACTCTGGATGTTCAAGGAAGTTCATCTCTCAGCAGAGGCCACAGGAAATAACAGATCACATGTTTGTGTGTGTCAGTCCTGCCCGGCGCAGGGAGTGTCTGCAGAGGCCTCAGAGGTGTCATCGAAAGCACAGTGTGAAAGTGCACACTCTGAGAAGCCCAAACACAGAGCCAGCATTGAGCTGGCGGCCTCCTCTGCCTCACAGTCATCAGCTGGGGGCAAATAGTACAAATGTTGCAAATGTGAACAAAAAAAGTCAGCAAAAATAAAAAGTTTAATTTAAGACCCTAAACAACAATAACATTTCAGATTGTCAGATGTTAAATATCCTGATTTAAGCCACATATGTTGATCTTGAATACTCTGATTTAACAGTAGCTTAATGTTATCCTTACCCCTGCTGGAGAGATCTCTCAGTCGGGCCGGGCTGTTTTGCTGAAGCCCTGGCTCTTGCACAAGGGCTCTGCACTGCCTTTTATGAGTGAACCAGTGCAGCCTCTGACACGTCTGCCCACAGTAGACCACCTGCAGAGAGATGAGTAGGATTATGGGAAAATAGCACTGAGGGTTCAATTTTAATAAAATCATGCATACAAATAAAAGCCAACTTAAAAGTTCAAATACAGAATACTTTATATAAATTGACTAACTAGAAGGCAGACTTTAATTTTAGTTTAGTTTAATTTAGTTTAGCTTTAGTTTCATTTTGATTCATTTAATTATAGTATTAAAACAATGGGTTGGATAGTGTAGATGGGTCTAATATTCTGGTCTGTTACTGCAATGTTGCAGGTTCAGTTTTAAGAAAAGCTCCTGCTCTATACCACATTTGTATCATTAATTCACAGAATTATCAGGTTGGCTTATGTGCCTACCATTTGTACTGAATAGAATAGAATAGAATATTGTCATTGTACAGCTCTGCATACAACAAAATCATATAGTGAATCTGCCAACATATCAATGGAATATAATACCAATTTACTAACAGAACATTTACTAAAAAGAATAATTAAAATTTGTAGCATTTATAGTAATTACTGAGTTTAAAATACAAATGTCAGCTATAAAATGTAACTGTAATCTGTAACTCAATATTAATTGAAATAACTATTGATGAAGCATCATGATTACTCTGGGAAAGTGGAAACACATGGTACCATTTTACAGAACGAGCACTTCTTGTCGGCACCCCTCTCCCCACATGTAGCACAGTACTCTGTGTCCATAAGAACCATCTGGCCCGTCAATGCCTGGGTTAGAACTGAGAAAGCTGTGGGGTCGTTCCCCTGGAGACAAGGTTGCAAAACATAATGTTCAGCCATTTGTAGAAACATAATATTTAATAATATAATATAACAATATAATTTTGAATTTTGAAATAGACAGTAACATCCTACTTTTGCAAAGTAATAAAGTTATTATTATTGTATCTCTTTTATGATTTGTAAAGTCTAAAAAACTGGCAACACTAATAAGACAACTAAAACTGTTTATAGGAAAAATAAATGAGCAAATCAGATTTGGTATTTCCTTAAACTACTGTAAATATGATTGATTTGATGAAACACGTTTTGCGTATATTTTGCTATAAAAGTAGACTGACAATTTCCACAGGCGCAATGCTTCGGACCAGCTGCTGCAGCAGAGTGGCCTCGCAATAAGGAAATTTCCGGATGCAATCTCGTATGAACTTCTCCTGGTACTGCGGAAAGCCGTCACCGTCTCGTCCCTTCAGGAGGCTGGTGGAGAGGAAACACAATAAATTATTGTGACTGAAGCCTCAGTATCGCAAAAGATGGCACAAGGACCCCAATAATAATGTCACCTCCTTAGGAGAGCATCTAGTTTGTGATCACGCTCCTGCAGGTAGGCCAAGCACTTCTGCAGCACACAGCTGATGTAGTGCATCTTCATAGCCAGAACCTCATTCATGTCCTGCTGTTTTACGCACTGCTCGCAGAGAAGATCCATCACGCGGTAGCACTTCTCCAGGGCGACAACGTCCACCAGTAGGGGATCCTCCTTCACCAGCATCACCATCTATGAATGCACAGAGGATGGAAACGAGCCCTCTAAAATAAGACCTCAGGATATAGCAGAGAGATTCTAGCTCCACTCACAATGCATGTTTCATGAAGGACACTTGTTCTCACGCTGCATGATTCTGTTAACTGAACCCTGCTGAGTGTGGAGTTCAAACACCTTACTCATCAGAAATCTGTGTATGTGAGATAGCGTGTATGAATGCCATTCCAGATCTGCCACAAAGCACACATGCTAGTGTCTATACCAGATGAACCACGGATCAAATTACTTCCTGCGTCTATCAGATTATTTATGTAATCCATCTGATTATTGCATTTCACTTAACATTGATGTCGGTTTTATATATTATGCAACTAAGATTGTTCTTTAAAGATGTGGGTGTGAGAGATAAACAGAGTGCACTGAATTTCCAGGCCTGCATTGAAATAGAGGCCATGCTTATGATGTGCTCCACAATATCACAAGGATATATTTAGATGAAATAAAAACAGAATGGGTGTTGGTTAGTGCAAACTGATGCTTTCCCCAGTCATGTGACCTTGCATGGTATTCTCATGGGTGTCATATACATTAGATGTGTTCCAATAACATTGTTAGTTAGTTCCATTCACAAGAGAGTTGTACAAACACATTTGCACATGAACTTGACATTTCCTACCTTTACTGGGTTTAGGTTAGTAGTCATGATGATTTTGTGTAAGGAACCTGCTAGTTTGGGGGGTAGTTTGGGTTCTCTCTCTGAGCCCTGAGGTCTGGTGTAGTATTCCAGCCTCGCACGGGAAAAGAAATTGTTAATCACTGTCACACAGTCATGCTGACCTGCAAAGATGGGTAAGAAGACAAGAAAAGAGATCAGTTGCTCAGAGGGTTAGTCATTAGCAAACAGAGTGTGTGTGCATGTGTGTTTATGTATGTCTCACCCACAAAGGCAGCCATCTGAGCAGCAGTCCGCCCTACTGAGTTGACAAGGTCCGTCTCCGCTCCAGCATCTAATATCATTTCTGTAATTTCTGCATTACCTGCAGGAATATTTTAATTGTGCCAAATTTAAGAAATTAACACTCATGAACAGACATTCTCAAACTGTGAAAATTACATGCAATTTTTCAGAATTATTTTTTTGCCATCAGACTGGACACCAATAATTAATAAAACTGCTTTTCAAAATGATTACAGATATTATTGCCAACCAATGCTTGTCCAAATAAATCCCTATATATGCGTTTCAAATTATTGACTGTACTATTAGCCAATATTACATTACACTGTAAAACATGAAACGCTTTTGCTGTTTTTTATTGTTTTTTTGTTACCTATTTCTCATAAAAATTTTTGATTTTTGAATTTGATGCTTTGACCTAATGTAGTTCTGTTAATTCAATCATATTACATCATATTTTTTTTACTTTAAATAAAGTCAATTTAAATGAAGTTAATTTAGATGTTATGAGTTCATGAAGCATGCTTTCAGTTTGCCAAAGCTGTTTTTTACAATGTAGCTTTCTTTTCTTAAAACTCCTGCCACAACAACCTGATGCCAGGCTTTAATTTATGCATTTGTTCTCAAGTGATCAGTTTAAATAGGTTAGATGAAAAAACAATACGTCATTATCTGCAAGCGTTAGTTCACCTGAGAGTCCAGCAAACATTAGGGCGGTATAACCATATTCATGCTGGTTGCAGTTGACGTCTGCGCCGTGCTGCAGCAGCAATCTGCACATGTCTGCTCTGCCTTTGTAGGCCGCATGCATGAGAGGGGTCATGCCATACTGACAAAACAGAAGTGAATGGGTTTTTAGCTGCATGATTCAAAGCAAATGACATTCACCTTTGTTCAATCGTCTCACAAATTATAAACGTCCAGGAAATGTCTCTGCACTGCAATTTTGACAAAAACATGGGCACTTTGTCGAGAGTGACATGAGCTGCATGAGTCATAATCTTTTTTGTTTCCTGGCTGAAGTTGAGAGGCTGCGCTGGTGGCGCAGCACATCTGATTTTGACAGACTTCTCAAACTGCTGTTTCTAACCATTCTGCTCTCTAAGGACCTCAAGTAGCCTGCAGGTTACATTTAGTGGCACAGCTTCATTATCACACCACTTTAAGTACCACATCCTTCACTCAGGAGCCTTAGCCACATGCCTTGAAAACAATGTGAAACATATGTTGTCATCCCACAGGACCACCAGCCACTGCTCTTGTTTAAAGGTCTCAAAAGGTTTAAAGATCATGAAACTAATGATAATGATATAAAATCACTGTTAACAGTGTAAGACCTGTTGATATAGTACATGATGTTACATTAAAATAATAAGCATAAACACTCGTTTACTAGTTTATGATGCGTTTTTGGTGGATTCCATTAAGTCATATCTGGTTTCTGTAAATGACTACACTTTATGCTCTTACCTCATCCAGACAGTTAACTCTTACATTTGATTTGCTGAGCAGCTGGGTGGCCTCCTGCAAGTCCCCTGTTGAGAGGACACATTTGAATCGTTTAACACTAAAAGCTCAACTAAAAAGCATCAGGATCATGTAGAAGGATCCAATGTTTCATTCACTGAAAACCACCGCCATGTGTTGTTTTTACTGGCACACTGGAAAGCAAAAAGTAAAAAAAAAAACTTGCAAAGAAGTGGATGCTTTAAAATTATTTTATTTTATCTACCCTTAAATTACTTAACATCCTCACAAGTTACCTGAGGATGTTGTAAAACACTAAGTTTAAATAAACTGCTTAGTTCATATAAAGTGGATTACTTGATTGAAGCAAATGTAAACCAAACAATAAATAATCCTTCAGTCTGTTTAACAAAGTGTAAATCCTCAAAAAGTTTTAAGTTCTATAAGTATATGTGCCTATACTTTTAAAGAACATAAACACATTGAATGCAGAATAAAAAATAAAAGAAAACGAATAAGCAATGTTTAATACCTGCAGCAGCCACCTGTAACATCTCTCTCTCTTCACATGTCAGATCACCTTTCTTTGGAGGGTTTAGGTTCTGTTGTGTCGTCATTTTAGCAGTGATCATTTATTTGTTCAATTTGTTTGTATTTTGGATCAGTAATATATATCTGCTTCTTCAGGACACAGGCATAACCATTAAATTAAATTGCAGGAGAATCGGAGCAATTTATAATGTAGTACAAATGAGATAAAAAAGAAAAAGAGGACATCCTTGACTCATACCACTTGGAAATTATAAAGGGGGGAACCAATATCAGACTGATACTAAATAAAAACGTGACAAACAAATACTTTGCTATTTTAAACGTCCGCTTTATTTAAAAGTTATTTTATGAATGTATTTAAAAAGTTAATTGTGTTTTGGTTAACTAAATGTTACATCAGCAGTTTTGTGCTTTTAAGATACACCTCTTGTAAGTAGATCGGTCCAGTTGTATTTAACTTGCCTGCTAGCGTTGGTGTATGAGATACTGCATGCAGCGGTGCTCGAGCTCGTCTCAGAGTGCATCACACACAGGTAAATACAACGATGGCATACAAATGTCATAATTATC
The DNA here is from genome assembly GCA_036877575.1 of Botia almorhae. NCBI lineage: Eukaryota > Metazoa > Chordata > Actinopteri > Cypriniformes > Botiidae > Botia > Botia almorhae. Next base: position 4,208 of record JAZGTJ010015684.1, on the reverse strand, counting down.
CAAATTATAATAACGAAGTTTGATTTTTGTCACATCCTCTTTGGCACTGACCGATAATGACTAATAAACTGGTCTTGGGAAAACTACGATTATTTAGAGAGAAAAAAATTAATAATCTGCAAAAATGGTTACATTAGTAAACAAACGGAAGTATGTAACTGGTAAAGCCAAATTTCGCTTGCTTTGTGTTTTGTGAAACTGTGAATCTTGGATTTAAGCACTTGTCTACATGATTATTCGAGTCGTTAGATTCGTTTGTATACCATACCGATATCTATGGCAATACTTAAGTAGCCCACAAGCAGCCGGGAACAGGTGCGCTATAAGCCATAACTCCTGTCCTTCTAAATGCATTTAGGTGGATCAAATATACTTGCGAATTGCAGATCACACGCACCTCTATTACCTATACCGGTACGTGACATTATTAAACTTGTTTTAACACTGTATTTAAGGGATCTTAATGGCTACCCTCTTTATTCAATAGATGAATGCAATAGATCAACAATTCCGATGCACGTGAATAATCTTAAACATTACATGATCCAATATTATATGTCAATGAAAGTAAAAAGTGTTGTTTCAATTATTTATATATATGCATTGACCAGTTGGCTGATTAACAGTTAATAGTAATAGCAGTTAATAGCTGATTAATAGTATTAATGGTAAATTAATAGTATTTAGTAGTAATAGTATTTAGAATAATAGTAAATAGATTTGTAGTATTGTAATTGTAATATTTATGTTATCATAGTTTTCATGTGCAGTTTCTCAGTACCTCATTTCAGCTTTGAAAACAGGTTGCATTCTCTTCCAGGAATACCATAGCCATGTTTTATTCTTGGTGCTGCAGCACGTATGAATTGAGACCATCGACATTAGATAAAGCGTTCAACTTTCAGCTATGTGACTGTGGTCGGTAGGGATTGTTCAGGATTATTTTGGACTATAGTTTATTTGGACTTTGTTGATTGAAAATGGAACGTACGCTTTGACAGCAAATTTAAGTAAAAAGAAAGTAACAAGAAGAGAAAACATGCACACATTGTGATAAAGAGTTGTTTTCCATCAGCAGTGTAATGCATTCACTGGAGAGATTCTGAGTGCGAGCGGCGTGATTCTGATCATGTGTAAGCCTCGTTCACATCACAGGGACTGTCTGTTGTTGTAATCTAATTGAGTGTCAACTTTTACATCTCGCTTGCGTTAGCGACACTCTTACACTCCAGAGTTTCTCAGTGTTTTCATTTTCCTGTCAGGTTGTGTTCTGGACATCCTCTTTCTGAGCTCATATAAGGGCAGTTTACTTCTTTGTCTGCTGTAATGGATTAGGCTGGGTGACTGTCAGCTAAATCAGATCCTTTGCGAGCTTTTACCTGGTGAGGGTGATTGTTGATACCATTTATAATTCACATGGGACTTACGCATGAGTACATATTGTTCAGATTTAAAGGACTTGGTGTTGGAAAACTTGGTGTAATAAAATTAAAGTGAGCCATTCTGTACTATGCTTGATTAAAAAAGGTAAATTCAAAGTATTCAAACTGTGTGAGTGACTGAATTGTGACTGAATTTATAAAACACTAACCTTTAATACCTTCTATATCCTTATATACCCTTAACCATTGTTAGATACGCACCACTCCTTGATAAGTTTTGACCTTGTTTTCTAAACAAAATGCATTTATATTTTTCAACTCATTCTAGCTGATAAAACTATTACAAATGAGTATTATCAACTGTTTAAGCTTGCAAGACATAAAAATACATGCACATACGTCATCAATATACATAAGCTATATCAGTAATGGACATTAAGGAACATCTTTTTGAGTTATGTGGGTTTCATAATGACAGTCTTTATTTAGCCCATATTGTTCTGTAGATTCTTGTCATATGTTTACAAAATCTTGGCCTCCATAACACCCATAAGTGTGTGAAAGTATTCTGTTGAGGCAGCTGATGGCAAACAGTGATTTTGTTTCTATGTGTTTGCACGTGTGTGCACTTGCTTTGCGTTTGCTTACACAAACACTTACAGACACAGGGGGCTGTAAGCTGCTATCAGACGTGCCCTTGCTGTAATACGACACGTGTCCCAGGACTGGATAAGTGAAGTTTACTCTGTCTGGGATTAGCCCCTCTATATTTAGCACATGGCAGAGAAAGGCTTGCTGGAGCTCGGGCTCTCACTCTGCTGGAAAGAACCTCTCAGCTGTTACGCTTATAGATCATGCGATTTTTCTCCTAGTGTGGGGCACTGTTGTAAACGAGGTGTGTGATTGGGGAGGTTTAATGCTGTGGAATGTGTTTGGTAAAGGGTCAGGAGCTGCTTGATTGTTTTGCCTGATTTAATGATGGATCTGCATCACACGAAGTGTGAGAAATGGGTCCTTTTTTGTTGTTGTAAGATTTTTGTGCTTTCTGCTCATATTAGGGTCACTTGTAACTGTCTTTTTATTTTTTGTATGTAAAGGACTTTTATGAATACCGGTAAGCAACAGAAGCCAGTGCTTACAGGCCAGAGGTTTAAGACCAGGAAAAGGGGTGAGTCTATATCCATTTACTTGTGTTTAACCATATACATGTGTATGTATATAATCTGTACAGATTATTTGGTATAATTTATTTATGTAAAGCATCTTTTACATGCAACTGAAATATTTGAAAAATCAAACCTGACTTTGTGACAGCAATAGAATCTGTAAACAAACAAAAATGAGTGCCAGTTAAGTCGTGTAGAAAACCAGTCAACCAGACTTCAAACTCTTTCTTCCTTTTACATGTTAAGTAAAGCTGACATCTGATTGGTTGACATGCTTTTGGGGGGTGGGGTTTTGAGGGCCTGTGTTTAAAGGAACAAGGTGGTCTGATTCAGTGGTGAAGCCTGGAAGAAGTTAGCAAAATGTCTGAAATCTTACAAAGAGAACAAGCTGTCTTTGGTCTAATAGACCTTAATTACACATACAAAAGCACACCCACATGCATCTAAACATGTGCTGTTAGCGCTCAGCAATGTGATGGCAAAGGCTCAATTTTTGTTCCATTAATAGCCTGTATACTTTCAGTCTTACACAATACTGGGACCACTAACTCTCTTCTAGAAGTCCTTTAAAGTCCTTATTAAATCGAATAAAGCTGCAGAATCATATTTTACCTTTTTTCTCTATATTTTCATGTTATATGCGCTATTCTACGTTATACAGTGTGTCATGCAGTTTTAAATGGAATCTCCTATGTAATTATTTGATATGGGTGAAAGTTGAACACAGCTAGACACTACAGACAGCTTAGGAATGTTACCTAATAGCTTTTGATTGAAAAACGCCCTCGCATTTGTCAACGGTGCATTAGCTTTATGCTTCCCTGGCTTGCGTGGTAGGTGCGACTGGCTCTTCAAATGTGAGATCTCGCAGGAAGACACTCAACATGCTTTTGAGTGTTTGCTATATTTTTATAATATAATTTCTAGCCATCAGCTAGATGAGGAAAATCATTTGCATAATATTAGGCATGATTGCGACTATATTGCATATTACTGTGGGACTGCCAGCTCTGTAATAAAGTGTCCTATACAGGTCAATAACCAAAGATCAACTCAAATCCTTTGGGGCTTCAGAATGAAAACATTAAATTGTATTTACAAAAACAAGGAATTGTTTTGTCAGGAATTATTTTTTTTTTTAGAAAAAGATACTTGTTTTGGTTCTTATTATTGGTTAGAAGTGGAGTAGGAATCTAAATGAGAACTTTTAAATTCCTTATGATTCCATTCCCTAGTCTGCTAATTGCCTTATACAAATCCAAATACCTTATTAAAGTCCAGTCTTCAGTGGAATGCCTGTATTGTGATGCTTGAAGGAAAGGTAACCCTGATTGAGTCTTTCTGTTGTTTTCTCTACTGCAGATGAAAAGGAGAAATTTGAGCCTACAGTTTTCCGAGACACAATTATTCAAGGCCTCAACGAAGCAGGTGGTGATCTTGATGCTGTAGCCAAGTTCCTGGATGTCACTGGGTCGAGACTAGACTACCGTCGCTATGCCGACACCCTGTTTGACATCATCATCGCTGGGAGCATGCTTGGTGAAAACTTAAAAGCTCAAATATTTAGATTTTTATTCATATTTTTGCCACCAAGTCTTTGTTTACACTGCACGCAAATCCAGTCTGATTTGGATATGCAATGTTTTGGAAATGCAATGAC
>JAZGTJ010015683.1:0-13207 GCA_036877575.1 Botia almorhae | reverse complement strand
CATTGCAGCACACTGCAGCACAAGTATGAAGGTAAATAAGTAGCAAAACTTGAGAGCTTGTGGATTTAAATGTGCAAACTTGTGATATTAATATTTGTATTTGTAAGTTGGAATTTACACTCATAGCCCTGATTCAACAAGTTGAAATCCTGGCGCTTTGACCTTTGCTACTCTTTTCGCCCTATTCCTGTTGCAAAACTCATTTGTGCACTTTAGAGTAAAGTAGCTAACAACGACTTTGCTACTCTTTTGCTGTAATATAAAATCCTATTAAAACTAATGATATTTAATGAAAATTTTTAACAATAACTAAAATGTTTATTTCGCACTAGCTGTTGTTTATTGGTCAGGCATCGGCCAATAAAACGGCTTCAACCCCCCAGACCACATCCCCCACCCACCCTGTTCTGATTTCTTGCCTCTGCATTTACAAGTGCACAAGTGAGTTTTGCAACAGGAATACCGCGAAAGTAGCAGCAAAAGTCAAAGCGTCCGGATTTGAACTTGTACTTCCAGATCTGAGAGGTTGTAAACGCCATGGCTGTATTGTGAATCTGAAGTGAAGCACAAAAGTAAATATTACCTACACATATGTGTCTGTCATTATGTTTATGCGATTGTCATTTTACACATTTGTAACTATTTATCTGCAACTTCAACTTTGAAAACATTTTGATTATTGTGTGTGTGCGCGCAAATCAAAACATTCAGCTCTTCACATCAGGGCTGTGAGTGTTAATGTCAAGTTACAAATACAACTATTAATATGACAAGTTCTCACATTTAAATCCACAAGCTCTGAAGTTGCTACTGATTTACCTTCATACACAAGAGTCCGCTGTAAAGAAGGGATACTCACTTTGGCTTTCTGAAAGAACTGACGGAAGCAGCTTCGTGGGTCCTGCTGGGCATTTCTGGCCATCTCCAAAATAAATTGCATGACAACTGCCTGGTGAGCCACCTGCTCCATTAAGGCCTCTTTCTGAAGAACACCCAGAGGAACCATTCAAAGCATCAGTATCACTGCAGAACAATTTAAACATCTGAAACATGAGTTATGAAACACATTTTATATCATTGCACATGTGAACATCAGGTTCGTTCAGACTGGCATGCCCCGTTCAGACTGGCATGCACCGTTCAGACTGGCATGCACCGTTCAGACTCGCATGCACTGTTCAGACTCGCATGCACCGTTTAGACTCGCATGCACCGTTCAGACTCGCCTGCTCTGCCTGTAGCCGAAAGCACCACAGGATCAAGTAATTGGCCGTTTCTTCACAGATAAGATGATGATATTCTGACAGAAAGCGCTGGCTGTCATCCCACCTTCTTAACATTCCTGTTCAAACACAAGGCGTATGATAACAAATCATAAGACTGAGCCAATAGAAACAACCACAAATAAAAACACCTAAAAAACAAATAGATCAACTACAATTATACCTACAAGCACCATCACTTACCAAAATGTTTCACAAACTCTTCATAACGCTGCACGAAACTTTGGTTTTTATCACAATCAGTTTCATTAGAAGATTGTGAATTGTTAATGATACTCTAAAAAATAAAGAAAATTAAGAAGGGGGGTAAGTAATCTTAGACTAAACAAGATAAAAGAGCATCAATATTTTGAGTGGCTACAACAAAATGTACAGCAATTAATTACATTTTTAATTTGCAACTACAAATCTAACTGAATAATAATAGCAAACGGCTATTTGTTTTAGTTTAGTTTTTGTTTAGTTTATCAAACTGATGCTACCAATCAGAAATAACCTCATTAGTGTTAGGCAGCTAAACAATTTGATATTCTATAATAAAACAGACCATGTATGTACATATGCATACACACATACATTTATTATATGTATATAATAAATGTATGTATGTATTAGGGATGCTCCGATCAGGATTTTTGCCACCGATATCAAGTACCGTTTTTTTTTGTCATAATGATCGGCCATGTGCCGATTCTGATGCTTCAAGTTTATATAACTGATATATAAGCTCTCTGATCACCATTAACTTTTTTTCAGATAAAGTRATACTGTAAATGTTGCTTTTGTTATATGTTTGTTATTTTTTACAGTAATATATCTAATGTAACTATTGTTTTAACAGAGTACTAAATAATCACAAAGAAGTATTTATTATATAGTGAACATTTTAATATTTTAAAATGCCTTTACAATGGGGATTATGCATAACANTATGCACATCAGGATACTTAATATGAGACAAAAACATTTACGTCCCCACTCATCGTGTACGTCCTCACGCATTGACGTCATCAATTGTGATCGGTTCCTAAGATCGGCCAAGTTTAACGAGTACCGATCGAGTAATAAAATGTGATTATCGGCCGATACCGATCTTCGCCGATCGAGCGCAGCATCACTAGTATGTATATATGCATACACACATACATATACATACATTATTTAATTTTCACAATGCTCAGTTATTGCAGAATAATCTATGCGACATAAACTTGTCTTTAAAAATGTAATTGTAGCTGTGTCCATGCTAGTCAGACAGTCTCTTCCTGTTGAGGTATCAAAAATAAGCTGCAAAGTGGACCTTATGCCTAACAGACCTAACTGCTAATTGCTAGGTTAGCAAAACTACCTTGTCAAAAACATCTCGGCTGGCCTCAGGACACAGTGTGGGACTCCTTCCCAGCATTCTTTCTTTATCTCGCCACTCCTGCTCAGTCTGTGACAGCTCAGTGGAGGAAGCCAGAGCTCGGGCATGCTCCTGTTCCACAGATTCTGAGCTGTGAAGCTCCAGACCACACAACTGGTCCTGCGCCTCTGCCAGCTGCCACTGGGACGCAACAGAGGCCTTTACACTGCGCTGCTGACTCTGGCAAAGAGATGCCATATTGTCTGCAATGGGCTGGATTGAGACACATCACAAGTAAAAGATACAGCATTAGCCACAATTTCTCCAACAAAATATTACTCTGTGCATACTCATATGGAACATTCACATATAAGACCAAAATCTTACAAATCACTGTTGTACAGGTAAAGCAAGTTTGAAAACATCTCTAATGTGGACTAGACAAGCACTTATTCCTTCTACGTGCAGAAAAGGTGATTTTTTTCCTTTCACCAAGACAAATCGTTTGATTTTGGTCTGTGACTGTTTAAAGTCACAGTATGGTATAAATCTATAAACTTCTCAAATTAAAAAGCCTGTCACTGATTAAATATAAACCATAAATATGATGATAAAAACCATGATGCAAATACTGCACTTGGAATTTATATCTATCTTAGTGGAATTTCGATTGATCTAATAATAACAAAACATTTATTACCTCCAGCTGTTACAATATCCTTACCAACAAACTACCGTTAGCAGATGGAAAATTAAGTAGTGGATCAAAAAATGGCTCATGACCTCATATCAAAGATCCAGATAAACCCCCCTTTAATACCCCACAATGACAGTGAGGTTTTCAGAAACCTTGTTAACCTAGAAAACTTAACATTGGCTGTAAATAACAGTAGACAGAAGATGTTTCGTGTGTCATCTGAACGGACAAGTCACTTTGGCACCGAGTTGGCACACTGTTTTTTGAAACACAGGCCTATATTTTGCTCATCACGTTGCAATGAAGTTGTACTACAGCAGCTAGTTTAGCAGGCTAACGTGCCCTAACAAAGTGACGGTGCCTTTAAACGATTACTGAAAGCTTTAAGTAATAATAAAACCGATCGCACTTTCATACTAATTTAAAGCGTGACAGTAAGTATTGGGATGTAAATAAAGCGCTAGCAAACTTTCTCATGTACCTCGTGTGGGGGTGTGTGGGTCATCTTTTCCTTTCGGTCTTGTTCACCAAACCACTCCATGTTGCTGTTTAAACTCCGTCCTGAAGCTGCTGATGGTAATCTAGTGTTTATATAGCTTATGATCCTAAAGCATACGCAATTTGATGCTGTCGTAGCAAATACAGAGAGTTATTTTCAGGTTATAACATCAGCAGTACTCTCTACAGTCTCCTTTTAGCTCCTCATGACAGCTACCATACACTAACGCACTCACTCATCACGTGATGCAGGACTCCAATCACATGACACAATTCACTCGTTTTTGGGTTAAAATTCACCTTCTAATTTGATTTTATTCATTTTTAAATGTTTTATAACAGCGTTTCATTTAAATTGGGTAATGTGACATTTTTATTTAATTAACTATAATATTGCTAAATTTCATACATACGTTTCCTTATGTGTTTTCCTTGTGAGTCTTGTGTATATTGTATTACATTTAATTGAATTGTATTAAATATTAATTAAATTGTTAATCAGATTTGGGACTGTCGTCTTTTGGAAAGATTTTTGCAAAGTGTTCAAGGACTATTTTTTAAAATTACTTTAGCAAATTTGAAGAGAATAAGTAATTTATAATTAATCGTTTACAGTTTCTTGAAAATGTCACGTCAAAGCAAAATTAGTATCGGAATTCCGAGGCCAATTTATTGAATTAATGCAATATTTGTAATCAATCTAACTTAAAAACACTAAAGCTATTTTTGTGACTTATTATTTGTTCTATGTGTTTATAACTAATATTTGTATATTTTAATATACCTGTTTTATTATATATTATACAAATATATTTATATCATTCACTGTAAATAGTGTTCACCAGAAAAAAACAACCGTCGTGGTTGTAATATGGAAAGAATTGTTCCTGTTAGTCAGTATTTATTGGAAAAGTTTAAACCGTCAATAGATGGCGCTCGAACTATATTTAAGCAGCTTTAGTATATGACCACAATATGTTAATATGTTAACAATATTAATATTACTACCATGAAAGACTATAAAAGACTAAAAAGACATAAAAGACTACCATAATATTTCGGTGTGTTATACATTTCTTTAAGTGTTATGGTAGTACTGCAAATTTTCCCGCACGTGCGGCGACAATATTCGCGTGCTACATCTTCAAAGGTCCATAATAAACATTTCTGCCATACAGTGGTTCCGCCCGGATATACTGAAAGATTTATTCTACATACTGTGTCTTCGTATGACATCGACGTTATTTAAGTAAGTTGAATCTAAATAAATTGAACATAGTTATATCCCATCAATTACATAATAGTTTTGTTTTAACATCAGTAGTTTATAAATGACGTAAAGGAACACGGTCACAGTTTTCAAGATTTACTAGCAGGCTGACATTAGCCTGTCCACTGAAAGTCATTATGTTGTCACGCTGAGTTCAAACTCCCGTTCTGAAATGAAATAATTTGGTATAAACTGATTAAATTTCTTTGTAGTCTTTGAAATACAGTTTCTGACAACTATTTAAAAAGCCAATTACTGTAGTCAGTGTTTGTTTGGTAAACTCCAAGCAACCTGTAACTGTATTTACTGAGAATGTAGTGGTAAACCACTGAGAATGTGGTTGTAAAACAAGAGTTTAACATCTTATTCGTTAAAAGAAATCCTCCTCCGATAACAAAAGCTCCATTACATAATTGAATTTGGAATTAACTGGAAGGGTTTCATTTAAAATGTCACTACATTCAGTAGATAAGGAGAAATCAAGTACTTTCAGTAAGTGTAAAAGGAGATTCTTGTACTTTTCCATTCTGTACATTAGTAGAAAAAGTAGCAGTACAAAAATAAATAATTTGCAAAATGCCTGAAGTACAACACATTTATTTAAAGTGTTTATGTCTGAAAGTGTACAATAATGAGGGCTGCGGAGCGTGAAATGACAGCAGTATGGCCAGTTGAGTTTCGTTTACAGCGTCCTGATGCTGCTTGGAGCGTGGCTCTCTTGGTTGCGTCATGCGTACGTCGTTTGAATAACAAAAAAACAGCTCCCACCACGCCGATGGGCATACAAAACTGAAGCGTCACCATATATAATCAAGTTTAATTGGTCGCGTACACGACCATGCACAGTACGACATGCAGTGAAATGTTAAGTGTAATTAATTCTCCGCAAAGAATATAATAAGATTATATAGATTAGGAACACAAATAGTAATGTAATAGTCAATTAAACTAAAACAAGTAAACAGAATCTAAAATTAGGATTAAGACAGTTGTAAATCTGAAAAATTACAGAACATTTATAAAATATATAATCAGAAGGATTTGCAATACAATAAAATAACAAGAAAGAAAAGGAAGAAATGGTAACACTACAATAAGGTTGAAATTGTTTACATTAGTTAACACATTAGCCAATTTTAAAATAGCAATGAGCGGTATAGTTTTACAGCACTTGTTAATATTTGTTAACGTTAGTTAATACAAATACAATATTCATCATTCATGTTAGTTCATTGAGCATTAACTGTTAACACACAACTTTTAAGAAACTTTTTTTTTAATTTGTTAGGAATGTTAAAATTAACGTGCTAAGACTAATAAATACTGTAGAGTTAATGTTTATAGGTAATGTTAACTAGGGAAGTTAACAAATGGCATTTTTTGTAAAGTGTTACTGATGTACAAATGTTCAAATATGTACACATGAATATGAGAGTGTGTAATGGTGTTCAACTCACAGTAACTATCCACAGTTCTGTGCCACCACACACAATCTGGATTGGATTTATTTTGAGATTATGCCCACCAGTACATATATTTTGTTATTTGGCTTAAAGTTATCCCTTAATGCAAAAAAACACAAAAAGCCACAGAACTAAGATGAACATGATGTTGACAGATGGATTTCATACTGTGTAAGTCATCTGTGCCCACCAGATGTCAGTAAAGACCAAACAAGAGCTGAGTTATCATCAGGGCCTAAAGGTTTTAGGTTTAGTGCCAGGAGTTTCCCTTGAGACTGCTGAGAGAAACAGTCCAGACTTCAGACCAAAAAAAACACTCAGCCTCAAAAGCACGTCACCTAGCCAGCTGGCAGCTTGCCCTTTCTTAGGCTGCTGTTCCCACAGGGAGGAAAACTGTGTTCGTGTTTGTGTATATGTATGTGTGGCACTGAAATACGTGTGAATACTGGATTGTGATTTTCAGTCTTGACACCTGCAGCACTTGTTCACATGTTGCTCAACACAAGTAAGTTTAACTGTTAAGTTGACAAACTAGAAAAAAACTTGTTACACAATTTTTAATCTTAAGGTAAAAGATTTTTTATTAGTTTTTATTACTGCAAGTTACCCCTGAAGCATTGCAAATACCGTAGGAAATCACGTATAACAATATTTTGTCAGTAATCTATTGCTGACTTGCGAGAACAGTATAATAATGTGTGAGAACTAATTGAAATGACTCACATGTCCCACATACACGGTATGAACAATATTAAGACCAGCTGGCAAAGCCACACATTTTTGGGGATTGCTACATTATATTAAAAAAATCAATTGTTGTTCGAGGTATCTAGCAAATCCTGCTGTAACGTCCCAGCTTTTCCTTTTTAAACACATGGAAAGAGTTTCTTGGTTGGGATTTAGGAATTAAGCCAGCACTAAAAAGTCTTCATTTATAAACCAGATGTGAATGTTAATGAAAGCCTGTCAAGGAAAAGAATTATAGAATATCAGTGATGTTTAGACACTTCTAACTGTGTTCTAACCTGTTAACTAGACATGCGCTTGGTATCTGTTTGTTCATGTGCTTTACAGTCACAACAATAAAGTTAATTCTTTTGAACAGGGTGTGGAAGCATTGAACTCAGAGCGCCGCCAGGTGAGCAAGAATGAGCCTGGAACAACAATTAAAAGGTACGTTCCCAAAGAAATGGGCCCTTGCACACTTTATTAAGATTATTTTAAATATTAGTGATTGTAGAATTACATTAAACTTGGAATCTATGTCATAAATAGAGACCACAATATCATAGAGATAAGGGGATGGGTTATTTTGACTTGGGCCAGTTAGCAACTGCCTAGTACCTTCGTACCTTTTCTTTAAATATCAACAGCAACATGGTTGTGAGTTTGCATGAGAAAGCAAGCAAGCAAGCAAGTACCACTTGATTTTCTTTAGTAAAAGAAAAATGTCTTTCCCGAAAAGAGCTTTTTGCGAAGTTTAAGCTTCTTTATTAGGTCCTTTGTTCTGTGAGTGGAAGCAATACATGGTATTTATTTTTGTGACTACATACCTGCCTCCTTCCACTGTCTCACTTTTCTCACTTCCCATTGACTAGCTGCATAGTCCACATTCCTTAATGTCCTTCCGCCCCATTTTCCTCCAATTTATGTGTGTGCGTGTATGGTAAATAATGAGGTTAGGGTGGGGTAGATACAAAGATGAGAAAATATACATGTGTGTGTGTGTGCCACCGGGTTAGAATGTTTGCACGGTGCTGTCACTCCAATTGCAGAAAGCTGACTTATGGGAAAAGACTAACCTAAATATTGTAAAAACACCCTGTTAAGCTTGCGTCTGGTGTAAATTTGATGAGCTCCGTGCAGGAATATGCAGCGCCGCAGCTAGGCAGGTGGGGGTGGGGGTTGCACCAAGAATGGATGAAGAAAAGCCCTTTGCACCACTTTCCCAGGCTGTGGGTCAGGAAGGCTGGATTTTTTACACCATGACCACTGTGTTGCCCTTTCCGGGAGAAATCTGAGACAAACACAAGGTTGGGGGGGGGGTGATTTGCTGGCGGAGGGGGCGACAGGAAAACCAGCTCTGGGAAGCAGGGGAGGGGGGAGTGCAAGGTGTTGGCCACACAGCATGGGAGAGTCCATTGCTCTTAGGGCTACTTAAAGGACTGTATACCGTATATATATATAAGCCCCAACACCTCTTAAACAACAATAGGCCCCTCCCTTTTCTCCCTGTTACGCATATTAAATGTTAATTGTCTGACCTATTTTGCTCAATTCAAATGCGGTGTGAAGTGTCCCCATGTAACAATGGCTGACTGGGAAAGAAAGAGTCAAGGAGTGCATTACAAAGACATAAAGTTAAACCTGTATACTGTATTTAAAGGAAAACAGTTGGTCATCAAATCCTGTGGTGGCGGGAAAAGTGAGTTTAAATAGCATCTAAGGTTTTTTCATCTTGTAGAATATTCTGTTTCTTACAGAAATATGCCATTTTACAGAAATAAATGTGAATGATACTTCATGTTGACTGATCATTAGTTGGACAGATTGGAATTCAGTTTGGTGCTGCTCCGGAAATTGGTACAGAAATTACAATATTCACTTTTAAATCAATACAGCATTCTGCTTTTAAGATTTTAGATTAGGAAGTCACATTGGAAAAGCAATGACAGCACTTATGTTATAATTTGTAAGATTGACAAAGCTGTGGTGTGATGGATAGCCTATATATTTTTGATGCAATAAGCTATGGTGCTAATGTGAACCTCACAAGTTTGATTTTTGCTTCTGTCATTACCTGACACTCATTACTTTAACTGTTTAATAAATGAGAAGAAAAACCCCAAATGAATTGCACAGAAAGAAGAGATTGAGTGAAGGATGTGTGTGCTGCGTCTACAGGTTTTGACCTGACTGTTCTACAGGAGCACCTCTGTGACCTGTGGAACAGGAAAGAGCAGGAGCAGGTAAGAAACTCATGCCATTATGTTCAAAAAATGGGGTGAAAAATGTAATTGGGGCAGAATTTTACACTGGTGGAGTAGTTTTGACAATAACAAACAAAACTCGGTAACCCTTTACAATGAGGTTCCATTTGTTAACATACATTAGTCTTTACATCCTCGTAGCAATCATTAAGTGTTCCTGTAGCTCAACTGGTAGCACATTGCATTAGGTTGTGAGTTTAATTCCAGGGGACACACATATTGATAAAATGTATAACGTTTATCTTTGTACAAAGATAAAAGCATACAAAAAATGAACAACTGTATTTGCATTAACAAAGGTTAATAAATGCCGTAAAGATATATTTGTTATTGTTAGCTCAAAAGGTGGCTAATGCAATAACGTAATTAATGGAGCATTATTATGCAGTGTTACCCAAAATTCATACATTATGTAAACATTATGCATTTAAATGTAAGTGTCAGGTCAATAAACTATTACACCCGCTGTATTTTTCTAAATTGTATGTAATATTAAGTAATGACAAGTCCTACTCCTTTTCTCTCAGCTGCGACACGTTTTAGCACAAAGCTTCTCACAGATGATGGAGCCCTTAGGTGGGCTGCTTGACTTAACAGAGGCCTGTTTTACCATCCAGAAGAGCAAGCCTAACACCCTGGTCCAGTTTATACTTGCAGAGTTTATGCGCTGGAAGACAAAAAATCCCAAGGCCGGTTTGCAAGGTCTCAGAGAGAAAGAGAGACTGTGTTTACAGCAGCGAGCCCTGGGGCTCCTGACAGACTCACAGCCTGGGTACATAGACCCACTGCTGGAGATCTACCGGCTGAGCTCACTGGAAAAATCACTGTTGATAGAACATGTGTCTTACCTGCATGACTGCTGCAGTTACAAAGAGGTAAGAGCTAAATGACACAACATGTTGAAAAATATATGATTACATGGCTGAATATTACAAAAAAGCATTTTTGCATTGTGACGTTTTCTTGATTTTTAAACCCCCCAATTACTTTTGAGATGTTTTGTAAATCCTATTATTCTCAAAGATTATTCTTGACAGTATTGTTTTTAACAGTKAATTGATTTTTAAAACATTTGAATCAGCATAACAGCCACAAGCAATATCATAATGTATACATTTAAGTGTGACAATGAGTTATCATTATCACATTGCAGTAACAACAAGGACAATTTTCGCATTATACAGAAAGAATGGTGGGGAGGAGGGTGCTTAGATTAAATCGCACTGGTTATTAATATTAATAAATGACATTGTTGATATTTGCCAGTACCAGTATGATTACCAGCATGCTGCGTGTATCTATGTGTAAGAACATTTTATGTTTTTTGACAGGCACTGGTGTTCAGTGTCAAAGTGGAACTCCAGAAAGAGCTTGACATGGAGAAGGTGAGTTCAGCATTAGCATCCCACTGTGATGAAGAACAGGATCTTCATCACTAATCTCCCCTGTGTGTCCTGGTAGATGTGTGTGCCTCTTATTCTCCTGGACAAACTGCCGCTGGTGGAGATGTATGTGCGTGGCCACTCAAACCTACAGCAGCAGCTGGTCACAGTGCTAGATTCCTGGTGCGATCCAGCCTTTAAGATCCAGACTTTGCTCAGGTGAACACACACATGCAGGATCACTGTGAGATGTAAGATTATGTAATTCACTTCCCAATATTCCATTTTTATGGAATATTTTGTTTAGCTTTTGCTAGTAATTTGCTAATATTCAGGTTTTGACACTCCTGGAAATATCAGGAATGTATGGGCTTTAAAAACTGTGATTTCAAAGCCCATAAATTTAGAAGATTAATTTTCAGATTTTGTGTTATCTCTGTAAAATGAATTTTTAAATCCAATGATCATTATAAATTTTTTTTTTTTTTAATTAATGGGAACCCTACATATATGGTTCCAGTCAGTACCCACAGCTGGTTCTCTCCAAGCATCAGACGGATCAAATTCAGCCCAAACTCCTCAGCAAACACGTCTTTCGGCTCATGGAAAAATTCTGCATCGACCCAAGTGAGTTTTAGAGCTGCACATTTTGTGAAACATTTCATCTGTCATTTAAACCTTGGAAAAATAAAGACATATAATGCATAACTTTGGGTTCCATGTGGGTGGTGGCTTAAGGTCTGTGCTCTAATTCGGTCTACAAGAGAAAGCTGGACTCACTGAGGTTTCTTATGTACAAGACCTTTGGAGAGGTGAGAACTCCAGTTCACACTAATGTCAATTATTGTTAATTATTGATAAATATTATATATTTTAAATAATAGTTTTAAAAAATGTATTATAAAATGACCCTTTTGTACAGAATTATTCAATGCATTTTATTCTCAAAATAAAATGCATATATTTTCAAAACCTTTTTCTTCTTATGAAATGTCTGAAACATATAGGTTGCATGCCAGAATTGCTTTATTGTCCAATACTTGCTAAAACAAATTTATCTTTGTTAGCTAGCCTCGCTACCTGTGTACAAAATAGGTGAGAAAGGGGGCAGTCTACAGCCATTTAGGGAGACTGTATATGGCTTGGAGTTAGTCTTATTTAAATAGCTTGATATCTACATAGAAACTGCAAACTGAAATGGCTCGTTTCAGACTTGAACCAATTCAGTCATATTCCACTTTATATTATTTCCTGTGTTCTGGTGAAATAGATATATACCATGGCAGAAGTGAAGTGGCTTGGTAACATGGGTTAATGTTGTCTGGTCCTTGAATCTATATAAGCCCACAGCACTGCAATGCTTTACTGTCTTGTATTACTCCACCATAGTAACTATTTAAATGACTTTGACAAATGTATAGCTTTTTCTGTATTTGTATGACAGAAAACAATGTCAGAGGACAATTGGAGAGACCATGTTCAGGTAGTTATTTTTGTCTTTATTCAACTCTACCAACATGATGTGTTGCATTTTCTTTAGAAAATCAAGTTGATTTTAACATGAATGTGTTTGTGTGTTTGGACTTAGGCCATGGTTGAAGGCAACACAGAGCTGCAGATTCAGTTGTTGCAGCTGTTGGTTAAACATTGTAGCCTCAAGACTGCTGCCCAATGGGCTGCACATTATGACGTACCCAGAGACAGGCTTCCCTTAGGGGTGTGGGACACAATTAAGAGCCTCTCACCCAAACAGCTGTGAGTATTAAATCAAATACATCGCCACAGACACACTAACCTTCACTCTCACAAATATTCATTGGTTTTTGTCAGAGAGATGAATTCTGTGAGTGCTGCTGCCGAGTCCTGGACACCATCTCCATCTGATCAGGAGAAATACTACCAGCTCCCTCTGGCCAGAGAAAACATCCACTTTGTGAAGACATTAGATGAACTTAAGATGTGCAAAGAGGCTGTTTTAAAGGTAAAGGTGACCTGTGTTGAATATGTGTGAAAGTGAATCTCTTTTTAGGGACAAACTTTGAATGGTGGCCTGACAAAACAAGCTGAAGTCACGCTGAAAGTTTGCAGACCCCCTTCAGTTTTTGAAATGTGTTTTGTAGCCTCATACTACAACTGTTTAAATTCATTTTGTTCTCATTAATCTGCACTCAGTACACCACAATGACAAAGTGGAAACAGAATTTTAGAAATGTCTGTAACTTTATTTTAAAGAAAAATGAAATACCACATTGGCATAAGTATTCAGACCCTTTGCAACA
>JAZGTJ010015682.1:0-13207 GCA_036877575.1 Botia almorhae | reverse complement strand
AGAGAGAGAGAGAGAGAGAGAGAGAGAGACAAAGGGGAGACAAAGACAGAGAAATGAAGCAACTTTCCTATTTCATCTCTTTGCATCAGTTTAATGCATTTCATTGGCATGACAAAAATGTACTTTATTTATATTGCCAAAGCATTTGCATTGCAGCATATCAAGTAAACTGTGCAAAAGAAAAAAAATATATAGTGTGGATATATGGACATGGATAACATTATAGCTGTGTTTTATGGTTAATAATTTCCTCATATTCCAACATAATATGCGCAGACAACTGTAAGTAATCCATTTTTACTTTTTTAAAAGAATATTAAAGAAGTTATAAATAAAGATGGCACTAATAATAGTAAGTCTATGGCAATAGTGCACGGGGCAAAGCAGATCACTCACTCCTCCGTCTTTTTATTTGAGCATTTAGGCTCAGGCTACCTCTTATTTCCAAATACTGAAATCCTGTACTGTGTGTTTTTTAAATCACTACGGTGACACCAACCAATACACGAACAGGCACTGTGCACACCACATGGACTTATCAGCTGATGGCTCTCTAAAGCAATATACAATATACTATATAGAGTCTCTAAAGAAGATAATCTTCTGTCTTCATACAGGAAAGAAGGATTGATGAAAAAAATCCACTTTGTCATGTCTGTCCTCTCAATAAGACCTGTTCTTTTTGAAGGTCAGTGAGGACTTTATGCTTCAACCTCATCATGTCCTGCTCTCCCTCTCCCCTCTCTCTCTCTCTCTCTCTCTCTCTCTCACTGTTACAACTGTTTCTAGTTTGTTCTGTCTTTACCTCCTCTTTATGTTCCCATGGGCATGAAAGCACCTGCCTAGAATTTTTCCCCTCCAAGGCTGCATGTTTCTGCATGTCTTTTGTTTTTGTCCATGGATTTCAGAGAAAAAGTGTTTCAGAAAAATATCCTAATTTCACATGAATCAGACACGCCATGCAAATTCATTTACACATGCCCATATTTGAGTGACACAGATGTTAACGCAAACATTTGTTCACAATAGCAACTATCAAACAACACTAAGCTAAACGCGGCATCTTTTCAAGCTACACCATGATTGCAGAACCAAACTGAAAAAATGACACTGTAAATAAACCTAATCAGATGATTCTTTATGTAAAAATGATGTGTTATATAGTTATTCTGTTGATAAGCTAGATTTTACAGTACAGTATTTTGCTCAAAGCATATCCAACAAAAATGTTATCTAATTCAAATGTGATCTGCTTTCCATAATGTCTTTTCCTTTACTCAGTAATTGAGTGTGTGTGTGTGTGTGTGTGTGCGCGCATGTGCACGCATGTATGTTTAAAACAAGGAAGTTCCCAGTCTAGAACAACCTTTGGTTAGCCTTTAACCAAATGCCCAGTAAACACCCAGAGCTCAACTGTTTGCTTGTGATAAGACAAAGGTGTTTGTGTGGCATTGCCTTATTCGTTCGGGCCAAGGCTAATTTGTTTGGTGTTTAACACATTTAGCCCATTTCTCTTGAGAATGACATGTCTTCCCTCAGTCTGTCATTGTGTTGAATTTCCCAGCATCCTTCACTCCCTGTTTACTATCTTGGCACCAGCTACATCTTTATTTCCTTTTCATATGCATATGGAGCGGCTGGCATCCATCTCCTGTGTTTCTTTGCCATGATATAACTGTGAAATTGTCCGTTTTGCCTATGTGGTAATGTTAGATGTGAGAAGAGGAGATGGTGTGTTAAGGTTTTGCTTGAAAGAAGAGTTCAGCATATCCAGCCTCTTTTACTTATACAAAATGCACTAAAATGATGATGGTGATTATTATTATTATTTTAATGTATTTTTGGACCCAATTGTTTGTAAAGAGTGTGGATTGGTAGTGGCAAATAAATGCATGTGTTTTCTGAGTGTCTGAGCCATGTACCGTGGTACATGTCTGAATGACCTCATGACAATATTTAGTCCTTTTTTGTTTTTTCCCTCTTATTTCACATATCTTAGTCCTGGTGTCACGTTCTTTCTTGGTAGGCATACAAAAATAGTTAATGGAATGTTATGTTTAAAAAGTGGACCTTGTACTCTTTCTTTAAACTTTCAATGTCTTTCTATAACACTGTCTTTCTATAAGAACAAAATGATTAGATAGAAATGATAGACAACATTACATTGTTTGTAGTGTGTGAAGTTCAGAACTGAAGAAAAGGTTTTATTTTTTGCAAAGCAAAAGATAACAGTTGTGTGTTCAGTGAACGTGTGAAAGAATAATCTTGTCTGAACATGCACACTCATGTGCATGTACCTAATATCTTCATTAATTGCCACATGTAATTGTGTTGCTGCAAATAGGTCATTATATTTATTAGCCTACCTATATTTCAATATGTAATTGTGCATATATTGTTAAATTTCCTACTACATGTAATGTAGATGTACATACAGCTTATTGTAATCTGATTAAATCAATTGTCAGCGAACAACAACCTGTACTCCCTGTTAACAGTTTTCATCAGCATCGGCTAAACAGAAGATCCATTAAGATGTTACACTTGATTGTAATTAGGTAAACATAAAGTTAAAGTGTTATTAAGTTTAATGTGGGTAAAAGGAGCGCTATCTGTTTAAATGGGGCGTGTGACTAAGGAGGTGTGTTATCGGCTATCCCATGGGAAGTTCCCTCAGTAACTGAGCGGCACTAAGGCCGGAGATTGTACACAAAATTCCCCTCAACACTTCAGGAAGCGCGAATTGAGATTGAAATCAAAGCAATGCGGAAACATTTTGGCTTTCGAGGGGATTTATGGAGCGTGGTTTCCACGCGTTCCGCGCATATAAGTAAGTGACAGTATATCATCCTTCATTATTATGTTTTGATTTGTGCGTTCTGTTATGAACGCACATTTGACATGACGTTCATCTTTTATGATGAAAAATGTATAATATGTTACTCTACAGCATTTAAATGAGGATCATTTTGTATCTATAGGCAATTACAAAATGTTCGCCCTGTTTTATTTTATTTCTGAGTGCGTTTTTGAGTAAGAAGTGTATTTAGACCAATAATGTGCACTTTAAGCAAGCGCGACTGTATAAACAGTTTATGTTCAATATGAAAATACACAGTTAAGAGTGTACGAGGTTATCACTTCCAGTTTACTGTCATGAAAACTGCAGCAGGAATTGTATTGCATGTGTTGTTTCAGCGGATAGCGCGTCGTTATTTTCCCCGCTTGTCTTTTGCAGAGGTGAACGCGTGCTGCGCTCAGACACCTCGCGCTGGTTTTACCATAATGAAGATGCACAACAAACACCGTATTTTCACATTGGCACATTTCTGGCTGCGTTCCCTTCTGTGTAAATGTTATGTTAAACTGAGAATGCTTTAAAATGATCAGATGTAAGTTCTTCCTCACCTTTTATGTGTAAGTCCATAACTGTGTACCTTTACACAAGTTTAGAGGTCAATAACTGTCAACTGATATAGCCCTTGCTATATAAAACCCTGCATGCTGCCTTCTCATCACACACTCACAGAGAGAGAGAGAGAGAGAGAGAGAGATGCGCACAGATCTAGTACATTATAACAATGTATGTACCTTTAAAATGACAGAAATAAATGGGTTAGATTATCAAATGTTCTTTTTCATCTTTACTAAATGTGATGATTGCCTGTGCTTCACTCAGATCATTATGGGCTGTGCTCTTTTTGAGGCTGAAATTGTACCTGTCGGCTAGTTGCCATGGAAACACGCACCTTTTCATAGTTGCCGTCCGTTCAAGGGTAGAGCCTAACCCAAGCAAACGAAAGTACATTGATCGATCTCTCTCTCACCATCTTTCTCGCACTCTCTCTCTCTGGCTTTGTAAATGGTAGTGGAGCCATAAATCATGTACTACATTAATTGAGGTTGTGATTTTGTATGCAAAAGGCTATTTTTAATGTATTCAGTGTCATATGAAAGCTGTGTAAAACTAGTTGTTCTGTGCTCAGCTGATGCGACTACTGGCACAAGGTGGAATTTAGACACTTTCAAATATTAAAATACAAAATAAATATAAAATCTATAAATAACTTTTTAAACACATTTTACTACTTTATATTAATGTTACATATTACCTCCTGTACACATTACATCATTCACCCCTATAACCGGCCAGTAGCAATTGTCAGTCCGTCATTATAAACAATACTGTACTATCACTTCAATTAACTCGCATTATTTCCATGTCTGTCAGATATGTTATATATCTACACTCACTGTCATACAGCGATGTGTATATGTGTGTCTGCAAGGTGCCATTTTAGACTCCAGACAGCCTGCCAAATGTGTTTGTGTGTCTGTGACCTTAACTTTTCTGCATGGGCTCTATACACCCACACTCCATGCATTTGAAAAGAGTCTGTGATGTGTCCTCTGAAAGGCTGAACTGTGTGTATTAAACAGTGTGTGTGAGAGCTGTGATGACCTGTGTGGTTGTGTGCACGTCCCCGCACATCTTCCTGTTTTGCTTTGGCCTCCTGTTTCTTTTATGTTCGTGGTCAAGGTCAGTTTGATTTGTGAACTTCTGTATTTTGTAATAGGTGGTTCTTCACTTGCTAAGGTTACAATGGCAATAAGATAAGAGCAGGCGATGTAGCATTTGTTGATGGATGGAAGTGCGGTAAGGTTAAAAAACACATTAGTTTAGTTATTTTTTCAGGGCTATATCCAATTTTGCATCGCTAAACAGTTTAAATTGAAGACTACTTGGTAATTCACTAACTTCAGTGAAGGATCAACTAGGCTTCATAGTTGGATGAGCTATGCTTCAGGGTTCTGCTTTTACGAAACTAGCCCCGCAGGTTTATGGGATTGTTTAACTAGGATTAAAAAATGTATTGAGCACAAACGGTGAGCGTCTCCATCTCACCAGTCGTAAGAACTGAGGTGTGTAGCAACAGTTAAGTCTGTTTCAAAGGCTGTCATGTTTATATGGCAAACAAGACCTTAACGAACATGCCATTCTCTAAGATTTTAAAGTCTTCCATATATACAAAGATATTTACTAGCTAATTGTTGTATAATCTGTATAAATCTGAAAATATGATTTCATGTTTTTGTGTAAGCTGCTTTTATTGACCATAAGGATGTACTCAGAATTTTTAGTGCCTTTAAGACATTGTTTTTAAAAAAATGATGTTGCTCCATCCAGTGCTCATAGTATTGTATGGTATTTAACACCACAGAACTTACTGAGTCTTACTGAGAAGATGACATTAAATAGCCATCTTTCGTCATTGTCGTTGGTATAATAAATCTTTTACAGTCATGCAACAAAACTGAAAAGGCTAAGCAATGTCCCTTACTCAGCTCTCTTTTTCATCAGAAGTTACTATTGATTTCGAGCCTGTTATTGCTGGGTGACCTCATTGCAAATGTTTGTTGTTTTGTCATGGGTTGCTATGTTTTGCTGTCTGACTTCGATTCGGATTTTAACTGGGTAGTCGGCACTTTCTGTACTTTGCTTATGTACTGTGTACAGACAGTCAAATGTGGTAACATTATCCAGTGATGGTTCATGGAGGAACAACACACAGAATGCATTTGGATAAACAGGGTCTGTCCAAGGCTTATAAAATGACTAAGGAGCCACTGGTCCCTAAAATGAAACATTTGGAAGCCAAATGAATTTTTTGTGCTGTGTTTGATGTTTTGGAAACAACATCAAAGGATATTGCAACAGAAAGATGAAGAATAGTGTGCAGGAAACACTGACATGCATTGTACAGATTTAATTACCACCTCATCACCAGATGAAATTGATAAAACTACATATAGACAAGTAAAAATTTACAGCAATGGCTACTATATTTTTTATTAATGGATGTGTTCCAAAATCTATTGAGATGCCGGCAAAAACAGTATTTTAAAAACCTAAGAGAGCTGGTCCAGATTTATTCATCTTACCTTTGAAGGTATTGCATTGTTTAATTTATTGCTGCCTGCCTAGAACCTTCTAAATTGGTCATTTATGCATTTTTATGACAGTTAGAATTTATGTCTTAGAAGGCAGCTGTCTCTTTTTAAAACAGGGCGATTGTCACACATCATTATTTTTTGTCATTTTTGAAACCATTGAAGTCTCATTCTAAAGCCCTAAGAGGTAAATCTTCTTTATCTGTCTGTTACTTGTATTATATAAACTTTATTTATAGAGCATCCAAAGAACGTCTCTCTCCTTTGTCACCCCTTCATGCTGTCACTGAATTGAAAAGAATCATTTGCATCTCTGAGCCAAATTGACATCTTTATGCCATCATGGCACTACCACATCTTTCATGATTATTTTCAGATATCTCACTGGAAAATGTTTGGCTTATTCATTGGAAGAAAAGAATGGGTCAGAGTGGAAAAGAAGAACAGAAAGGTGGGATGGGGGTTGTATCAGGTTCAATGTCTGAAATATTTACAGAGACAGAGATACAGAGCGCTGTGAAGACAGGAAGTGTGTGTGGGGGAGAGGAGCAGGGGAGGAATCCATTTGGGTGGAAAAGGATTCTGGGTAAATGTGAAAAAATAAAGAAATGAAAGATAAAGGGAAAAATATGGTAAAATGTAATGATTATTTTCAAGGACAAACAGGTCAGTTGCTTCTCAACAAAGCAACTGAACTGTTGTGTTTGAGTTGATAAAAATGTTGGGGGTGTGCTGTTCACAGATCAGTGTTTATGTAAATACCTCCCAATCACAAAAAAACACACATACACAAACACGCGCACTATCTATGCTGGAAGTGCACTGACATGAAAGAGCTTGTAGCACATGCCATTAAGCATGCACGCCACATCACTGAGCACACTAACATCATACTAACAGACTAAACTACACTCTTACACACACACACACACACACAATGAATGCAGTCGGGGGAATATATTATCATTCATACTGTGTCGTTCATTGCCTCCAATGCTGACATTAACATTCATTCTGCTAGACTGATGTGACAGTTAACCTTCTAGAAAGCTGCGACTGGATAGGTGACTGTGTTTCCATGTGTTTGGGTCCTACATACATCTGCTTATTAGTTTCGCTTGTAATACCTTTTAATCAGACACATTTAGATACACAGACATACAAGAAAACACACACATTCCTTAGGTACACCTCTATGTTGCCTGAACATGTCCTTTTCTTTCATAGCTTCACCTGCAATTCCCATAATGCACTTCTCTTTGTGCTTCGATTTGCCCACTGGCACTTTTTGAATGATCCAAAATTTGTTTCTGCATCCTATCAATACTAACAAGAAACTACGTATCTTGGGTGGCCTTATAAAGCATTGAGTCCTGTAGTACGATTTCCCACAATGCAGTGCAACTTCTTGAACAGACAGTATTACTGTCCCTCACAGCTCTATTTTCGTTGTCATTACATTAAATTTAGTACATACTATGTCTGAGGTCATGTTACTTTTGCGGTCAGTAGTAATAAGAAACAACAGGAAGTTTCTTGGGTGGGTGGTATTGATTTGTCACCTATAAGATGTTCTGTGCATTTGCATAGCCCTTTATATGCATGGTTCAATAATGGTTGAATTACTGTCTTATGTTTCATAGAAAGTTTAAAAGGCATGCTCAGATATTTCTTATTGTTTAAAGCAGCTTTGGAGAAAACCATGGAAAGCAGTAGACTATTTATTCTCCCTTTGTTACCATAGCAATTGATCTCCTCCCAAACTTGCTGGCCAAATAAGAGCTTCTTAGGAGAACAAGTCTCTTTATGAACTGGAGGAAATTATATTAAGTTCTTCTCAAAGAAACTGTCAGTTGTTAAGAAACCAAAAGCTCATCTCTCAAAACTTGAAGTGAACATTCCTTTTGATGTAGTTGAATAAAGTTTCATATCTAGTAACTAAGTGACTGACAATTGCTCAGATGAACCTCTCCCAAACTCACACGCTGTTTCTTTCTACTTTTCCCTCTCCCTTGTAACAGTCTTTTGCTCAAGCTTGTTTCTGACAGCTATTCCCAGCACTTCCTGTCAGTGTCATTTTGTGGATGTTATGCCGGTCAGGAAAACTGAGGTTGGTTTTCCCTGTTCTGGAAACTCAACCTGTGCTGCGCTGGCTTGATGCCCCATCTCTCAAATGACGCTTCAAGCATCGACCAATCCCACAATCCCCTTTGCTCCAATTACTCTTGCGGTTTTCTTCATTTCACCTCAGCCAATTAGAATTAAACTGGTTCCCTTTATTTCAGCCAATCAGAAATAAACCAGTGTAGTCTGTACACACACACACACATTTTGTTCTCTAAAGGCTTGTCTCAGGAGTATATGCTGAAGATCTTTGTAGAAGAGGGAGAGAACAAGGAAAGAAAAAACAACATAAGGGGGGAAGGGAGGTAAATAAAAGGTTGAGGATAAAAGAGAATAGTAGATAATTTATTAGGAACACAGAGATAGAGACCAACAGTAGATATTTTTCTCTCAGTGTTGGGAAAACTGTGGATTTATGTCAAGTAAATGATTACAGTTTACCTTCAGTATCACCTTTGTCCATGGACCTTGCAGTGTCAGTGCCAATTTACGGTAAGACTGTACTCAGGGATATGTACTGTATAATAAGGCATTTACTGTAGGGTATTTACATTTACCGTAGGGTATTTACATATACATTTTTACTGATCAAATCACCCGTTGGGTATGCACTTCTCACATACACATAGCCACATAAATTAAATCTATTATTCCAACACTATATGTAAACATAGCGAAATGCAAATGCAGAGCAGTGAAATTTTATTTTGTTTTGTCCATGTGTCCCATCTGTAATTGCTCGTCTACATACTGTATGCTTCCTCCTGAGGTGTGTCTGGAACGCTTCTTGAAGGTCGTTTGCACTTGGTCTTTTCATAGTCAGATCATGGAATGAGTAGTGGAACTGTTCTCAGATCAGATGCGGTCTGTAGCAAACGCTAATTAACATCAATACAAACCAACACAGACTTCATCCCAGATGAGATCTCCTACTGTAATTACAGCTCTAAACATGTTAGATTTTCTAATGATATGCTTTGTTATGGAAGCAGAACATGTTGAATTTGACGTGACAGGAGTGGTATAGGCATTTTAAATGGCTTTATTCTTCACACATTCATGCCGGCAAATACTTTATCACATTATCTCTTGCTCTTTGTCTTTGTACCTTAACTGTAATCGAAATGCATGGCAGAATTTTTTTACTCCATTTTAGATTATTAGGAGATAATTAGCTGTTTAACGAAGGCACTAATTATCTTGTCAGAAGCGTGAATCAGTTTCTGTGAGTGCTAATATTAACCGACAGCTCAATTAATGACACCTGATCGAAGCCTATAAACCAATGACTGAAACATCTGAAACATGCATGAAGCCCTAATTTGTTTATATGTAATA
Source organism: Botia almorhae (assembly GCA_036877575.1). NCBI lineage: Eukaryota > Metazoa > Chordata > Actinopteri > Cypriniformes > Botiidae > Botia > Botia almorhae. The sequence goes on along the minus strand of JAZGTJ010015682.1, from coordinate 3,793 downwards.
GGGCGATCAATGCGTGTATGCATTGCATGTGATACAGTCCGTGTTTCTACAATACTGTATACATTACTGTACCAGTTTGTTTATCAGTGCAGGTTTATTTCAGTATGAAACATGTGGTAGAGATGTGTTGTTTTTTAGAAAATCAAACAGTTTAGGAAGGAAAGAAAAAGGAAAGAGAAAAAAGAAAGACTTTTTAGTGTCATATTTTGATCCACCTGGTATTATTAATCGATTCTTATATGCTGGGTCTTTAAATTCTGTTTAATGTTAAAAAGTGCCTTGCCTTGTTTTGTTGTCATTTTTTTATCCAGTTTTATGTGGAAAACGTGTTAAGTGTGACAAAATTTGTCAAATATGCTTTGGACAAAGCATGAAAGTCATAATAGGAGTGAAGTATAAACATGTTATTATTGCAAGAGTTTTGTTGTCATTTGATATGTAAAAATCTGTAAAAATAAAAAAAGCTGTGTTTAGTGATGCTAGTGCCACAGAAATAACACTTCACCTCAAAGGCTACTCTGTTGCCTCATGTGAGATTCTAGAAAAGTTGGTTGCTTGTCCTCTGTATCCAGCATTTTAAACAAGTTAGAAAGGAATCTGGTTATTGCTTTTGTCATTATATGGTATATTTTATATTAAAGTACATTATTTTCTGACCCTAGAGATCCTGCTGTGTCCTTTATTTCTCTTTAATGTGCCGGCAGACTCTGTTGTCTCAGCATATCTGAGTCTCTCTGGATAGCACCAGAGAATGTGTCCTCTTATTACACCAACAACTTAGGCAGAGATAACACTCACTATATAGTTTTCAGGGAGTTCACAGAAACACATAAGACTTTGACTGAAAAGTGATAGTTACTTACTGTACAGTACCTTGTTACTTAAGAGTACATAAATACTTGTACAGGTGTGTATTGAAACAGCTTGAGTGTTTATGTGCGAAGGAGAGAGACTCACCTTTGATTTACTGGTTCTCTTTGTATCTCTGTCTCAGGTCTCATCTGATGCCCCGACTGAAAGAGTCGCGCTCTCACGAGTCTTTGCTCAATCCCAGCAGTGCAGTAGAAGCTCTGGACCTCAGCATGGAGGAGGAGGTCCTCATTAAACCAGTACACAGCTCCATCCTCGGGCAGGATTACTGCTTTGAGGTACAGACACACACATAAAGATACACCATGATATCACTGATATCACGCAACCCGCATCACACTGGATTTAAATGCTGTATTTATAATGTTATGTAGAATTTGTCATGTAAGTATTTGAGATTTTTTACCGTACGTTGACAATTATTGCCTGTTTCTCCAGGTGAGCACCTCCACAGGTAGTAAGTGCTTTTCCTGTCGTTCGGCCGCAGAGAGAGACAAATGGATGGAAAATCTGCGCCGAGCTATCCACCCTAATAAGGTAAACTTGACTTTGAAGAGAAAGGTCTAAATACCTGCATAAGCTAAAATCCTGACACCTGTAAAAGGCTCTGATTAATTACTTAAGAAATGCAACTCAATGCGAAAAGTGCAAAAGATCAAAAATGTTTCTGTATGTGTAAGAATGATGAAATTTAGGGCACGTTTCTCCCTCTCGTTATCTCTCTCTTTGATTTAAGCACAGCTGAGATGCTTCGAACTTCAAAACATTTGGCCGCGTAGAGCGCGCCAAAAAAACAAACTCCTCCAACAGCTCATTTCACCAATCAATGATTAAGCAAATTAATGATTAATTAGATTTAAAAAATCCAAGCACAACCTTCAAGTTATATTTGCCTTCGCAACAGCTTGCCTGGGGATGCGTTTAATGTCTCCCCGACGTTCAGTCATACATTTTAATTACTCAAAGGGTTTCGGAGACGAGCGCCACAGACAAGCTTAAGAAAGCTTAGCTGTAAACAGACGATGCTTCTGGACAGATGTTGATTATGTAGCAGTGTGAAGATGATCATAGTTCAAGCATTAGCTGATGCAACGGAAGACCATTTCTGTTTGCCTAATTAGTTCATTAACTGTTATGAGGGTTTGCAATGAAGTACCTCAGTATTAGCTTTTCCTGAACTCAGTTGTCTGAGTGGATGTTTATTAGTGTGGGAATATCTGCTAGCACCAAAGTCTGTAGATGATGCACATTTCTCAGGACAGTCATTGTTGAAGTGGGCCTGTACTCGGCAGAATGGACTTCCGGCAGTTCTGCGCTATTCTGTTGACTGTACTGGCAATTATTTCAGTGCATCACAAGTTCTTATTAAGTGTTGGCGCTGCTTGACAAGACAGTCCACCTTGTATTTCACTTTTGATAATCAGTAGTAAGTCTGGTATCTTAATTGTAGCTTAACATAGACAAAAACCTCTTCCTATTTAACCACAATTAGCAATCATATGTGGAAATTGTGGTTTTACGCTGCTTACGGGTGATCAGAAATGATTATTTGGTAAACAAGCATTGATGTTTTGTTTGCTCTATGCCACAAACAAAATTCTTAAATATGGGGATCCTATATGACAGGACTGTTTAATCAACCTAATTACTATCAAATATTTGTTAAAATTAGCTTCCTAATGCAATTTTATTTATTTGTGTGTTTAGTTTAGATGCATACAGTTCCTCTTTTAAGAACAACATGTAAAAATATGGCTGTTATAGAGCAATTAATCAGCCAAGCCTCAGTCTGTTCAGTTCAGTGATTCACAAATGCTCTGTGGCCTCATAAATAACTATGACATTTAGTTTTATTCTGATCTCATCCTTCATTGCCTTTTGGGTTATAAGAGGATAGAGGGATAACTATAAATTAACCTCTATTATTATTATCCAACAAAGGCATAGCCCTAACTATAGCGTGATGCAGGTCAGTTTTACAGCCATCCCACTTATGTATATAAAACCACATGATTTCACACTGGAAAGACTCAATTTTCTATTAAAAAAGGCCAGTGAATGACATTAACTGCTGAGTGATGTCATGCAGTGTACACAGCACCGCCTTGCTATCTTTATAGACAGGACATGAAGCGGTCTAAAATAAAGGGATCTAATTTCTCGCCAGGGGTGGATGATCTGAAACAGAGGGTATTTAATCACTGAATTGAATAGCTTGCCGTCTCTAAATCATTGACCCTGTTAGATGTCTCGCCTGAGCAGTAATCATCTTTAACTGCTATGGCATCATATCCCAAGAGTCCACTGACCTCACCATGCCTTCCATCTCCAGGACAACAGCAGACGTGTCGAGAACACTCTCAGGCTTTGGATCATCGAAGCGAAGGACCTTCCGGCCAAGAAAAAGTACTTCTGTGAGCTCTGCCTGGATGACGCCCTGTACGCCCGGACGACCTGCAAGCTGAAGACAGATAACGTATTTTGGGGCGAGCACTTTGAATTCAATAACCTCCCCGCCATACAAAACATCACTGTACACCTCTATAGGGATTCGGACAAAAAGAAGAAAAAGGACAAAAATAACTATATGGGATTGGTGAGCATCCCAGTTGTTAGCGTCACGAGCAGGCAGCTGACTGAGAAATGGTTCCCGGTTAGCCAACCCAATCCGGGTAAAGGAAAAACGTCAGGTCCCATGGTTCGCATCAAGGCTCGGTACCAGAGCATGAACATCCTGCCTATGGAGCTCTATAAAGAGTTTGCTGAGTACACAACCAACAACTACATGCTTCTCTGCTCTGTGCTAGAACCGGCCATCAGCGTCAAGAACAAAGAGGAAATGGCCTGTGCCCTAGTTCATATCCTGCAGAGCACCGGCAAAGCGAAGGTAATGTGATGGTCTGCTTTGATTTTTGGTACAATG
>JAZGTJ010015681.1:0-13208 GCA_036877575.1 Botia almorhae | reverse complement strand
TTACCGTCTCGAGACAAATGAATCATTTAGACACTACACATACAGATTCACTTGAACTGTTTGGAAAAACATACTGAAGTGGTTATGTGTGGGTGGCATATAAGCCGTGCCTGTTCAGTAGATGAAAAATGAACAAAACACTCGCTCCTCTCGGCAGACATGGGCGGTAATGATCATGTACACTTAGACTGGCGGTGAAATTAGGCTGTTTTATTATGCTGTTCGTAGGATTCATCATTAGCTTCTGCAGGAGTGTGGAGTGGACATGCACACAAAGAGTGTTTTTGGAGCCTTGAATCTGAGAATCTTTAAACAGCTATTACACACACTAGAACGTAAAAACAGTGGCTTGTTTTATGCATAGTATGTTTGAGACTCCTCTGTACGTATAAGGTTTTGTTGGAAAACCTAATATCACCTATCGAGGAAAATAGCAGATGGTACCTTCCATTTTATCCCCTGTAACAGAACAAAATCCTTATTCCCTTATTAAATTCATACCAGTCCTAAACTGTGGTCAGCCTCAGTATTTACTCTGCCTGCATCATTGCACATACAGTTAAACAGAGGCGAGAGGAAGAAACATTTGGGAGGGAGCGGGCAATGTTAACATATAAATATTGATTTTCTCTCAAAACAGGAAACTTGCAAGTGTGTGTATTCTCAGTTTCCTGTATACATACAACAGTAGGTAGAGCAAGGACACAAAATAGAAACTAAAGTTAAAAAGTTCTATAATATCTGTTTGTCTGTTTTTCACATAAGCACATCTTACCACTGATACATCATAAATAAAATAAATGAAGGTTTTAATTATTTTAATTTTTAACAATTTGAATCATTTATTCTAAATGCCTCAAACTGCCCTGTTCACTAACTAACTAACTCTCTCTTTTTCTTCACTCTGTGTTCACCCTCACTCGCCCCCTGTCTCTTTCTTTCCTACACTCTCTCTCTCTCCCCCTATTCAGCAATGTCAGCTCTGCCTGTGTCAGTCTCTGTGAGATACACTCTGCTGGCAGGAGCGCGTGACTCTGTTTTCTTACCAGGATCTTGTTCTTGCCATGTGACCGGCACAGACCTGCCTCAGGACTGCTCCATTTCATTCCCCTCCCAGTTCTGCGTGCGTGTTTGTGTGAGTCAGATTTCATGGGTGAAAACAGCTTTTGACCACTGTGTGCTGGAGTTCTGTTTTGCTCTTGCTATTTGTGACCGCTAAATGCATCCTGTGTTGACGCAATAGCATGTGTACTTCATGTATATGCAAATACAACAACAGCGGTTTTACGGCAGCTGTCTGCCAAGCGGGCAACATTGCATGTTTTCACCATCTGATGCACAGTCCAATCTGGAAAATCACAGGACTTATATATGATCCTTATGACGGGGGCTTCGGTGTAAACGAAATGTGTTTAAAACTATATTCGGTAATCACATATTCTTTTAAGTGTCGTAGTTTAGTGTATATAGCTTTAATTTCAATTTAGTGCTTTGAAATCCTGTGTAAAGTTAACCTTATGCAATCAATTAATATTCCCAAACACCTGATGAATTCGGTGGTGATGTGACAATGAAAGTGATTCGACTATAAAATGATCGTTTCATAAAACGTATCCGCTGCGCACAGAGTCAAATAAAGACAAAACATTATATTTTGCAGGCTTCCAAAATGCTGTACAGTGTATCTGTGGCCCCCTTTCTATTAATAGTGTTCTCAACCCACACGTGCAGTCCGCCTCGTTTTCAGGTCTTGCATCCATCCCAAGTAACCTTGTTCTGGCATTTACACAATGCGTTAAATTTAGCTTAGAAGTCTGCACCTTCTTTGTTGGGACGGGTATATAAAGTGTACCCTACTGAGATCATATTTATCTGATTTCAACACGCCATACATTTGAAAACGATAAGCAATTCTTGTAAGGAGATATATGTTCATGTCTCTGTCTAACATTAATTTTTTAAACCCAAGTGACTAGCCAAAAATGCTTAACAAAGGGGGCGGTGGTAATGACAGGTAGCAACAAAATAACACCGCACAGTAATTGGTTAAGGCACAAGCACCTGTAGCCAATCAGAGTCCTTGTTACAACCGGTCGCGGAACGCCGGGATCTAAAGCGCGAATTGGTTGCCTGGTAGAAGACAGTAAGTTCTAGAATGTCAAACGTGCGCTGATTGGTCGGTAATGTCTGATGAACGCGTCGGAGCGCGGAGAGACTATAAATACTGGCCGAACTCACCGCGTCTCATTTGTATTTGACGTGTGTGCATGTAAGTGAGCGAGTGGACGCGCGTGTTGGGTCATTAGGGCTATTTAACTAAAATTTTGTAATTTATTTTAAGAACTATATCTGTTTTACAAGGGTAAGTGTCTGTATTTTTCATTGCCTGTTAAGTAGCCTCTTTCAAAAGACCATTCAAATGTTTGTTGCTGCATTGTTTTAAGCCTTTGTAAAACATTTGTAAAGTATACGAATGCAATCGAAGACAGATAAGCAGTTTAGTAATTTATCTGGAACGAAGTAAAATAAATCTATTAGCAGATGACCAGCATGCTGTTTAATACCTCTGTTAAGACAAGATTGTGTTTCAATGAAAGTTTTGCATCAAATTGCCTTAACTGGCACATCCCTATACGTTCCGATTGTAATCTTCCCTTTTATTTATTTCAGCACTTTATACGACTGATAAAAGATTTTCACAATGGTTGCAACAAGCACACTGAACCGGAACTCTGAATGTCTCTCTGAATATGCTGATCACGGATATGACCAGGATTGCATCGATTATGGTAAGACGTTTTCTTTTAAACTGCGTGTTATGGTCGGTAATGTTAGCTATCAATGATTTTGCGCAGTCATGAGGTGATTTTCAGACAATGGCACTGGTGAGTGTCAGTGAGGGACTTGTTTACAGCGCTACTGGTGCAGCGCTGCAGAGGTGATGTCAACACCGATGATGTCATTGTGTTTTCCTCCTCTCCTTTGTGACCATGACTTCAGGGTAGAAAAGTGATCGGGCGAAATTAACCCACTTGGCTTTGAAGATTAACGTTATTTGATGAATCACTGAAGCGTTAATCACCTGATTTTTCTTGCTTATTACTGGTTCGTTCGGATGATGTTTCATCATACTTGAAGGTGATGGTCCTAACCTAACGTCACGTGTTCTCTTTCCAGAAATGGACTTTTGGGAGAAGTGTTTGGCTGCACCCTACCTGGGCGCAGAAGTGTGTGAGGAACGCACGTGTCAACAGCTTGCCCGGCTGCTCGAAGGCTGTCTGGCAAGAGCCAAGACCAGCAAGCTGCAGTGTGCACATGTGTTGGTTCCGGAGACCCTCACCCGGCGGGTGGCACGAGACGTGCTCAGACTGGCGGCAGGGGAGCCCTGCGGGTTGCGGGGCTGCGTTCTGGACGTGCGTCTGGAGCTGGAGGAGCAGCAGCGCCGGTGCGAGAGACTCGAGCGCCTTGCGTGCGACGCGAGCGTGGTGCCGACCTTTGAACTGACGTTGGTTTTCAAACAGGATGGTGGTGGCTGGCCAAGCCTGCGTGAGTTTTTGCGCATAGGAACATGTTTCCCACCCGGCACTCGCCGTGCGCTTAAACTCCGCCCCGGGTTTCGGCTCATCAAGAAAAAGCTGTACTCCTCCTCTGCTGGAACTATAATTGAGGAGTGCTGAAAAGGATATTTGGGGAGGGTAGGAGGTTTTTAGGGTACAATGCACTGCACTTAAGTACAATGAATGTAAGAGACTGCTGGGGGGGAAAGTTCGTGTTTTTGTAAGCTTTTTTTTTTACTGTTGATATTAGGAGCGTTTTGGTTTTTGGGGATGATATTGGAACAAGAGTTTGTGTCTCAATAGGTGTCATGGATATACTGTAGTTTGTGAAAGTATTTAAGCAAGTGTTGTTCAAACAGTGGCCTTGACTTATGCCAGCATCATCCGAAATGGACACAGTTTTATGCTCAAATGAAGGTACACCAAGCGTTTGCTTTTCCCAAAAAATCACATGTAAATCCATTGGAAGCGTTTTGGAAATTCCCAGTTATTTGGCTGTTTGAAGTTCACGATGGGTACAGGAAAGCATCACTATGAAAGGGGCCATGGTTCTGAATGTATTGTGCTTTCTTTAAGTGTTCGTGCTTGTAAACATGCTTTTCGAAGGCATGGAATCTTTAAACTGTACATGTCAAGATTTTAACCCGTCACTGTTTAAAACGACAATATGGGTTTTCAAAGTTCTTTTTTAAGCTCCTGGGGGAGGTAATGGTCACCATGTTACTGGTCATCACGCAACTGTTAATCTAGTGTTCATCCTTCAGTGCTTCAGCTTGATTTTGTATTTTATTTGTCACTGAATACACTTGTGTCGTTTTGTCTGCAGCGCTGTTCCGGCAGCTCATCTTTATGACGTTCCTGTTTCAGGAAGTTGGAGAGCCTTGTCTATTTGACAATAAACTATATTTTCAAAACCCTTTGCCTTTTGCTTCATGTGGAAGTGCTTTTAAATGTCTGAAATGGTTAGAAATACACATGAGAAAGCTTCAGAATAGTTTTATTTCTTTACTTTAATGACCTACTTAAGTGGCACCCCACACAACCTGTCCTAGCAGCAGGTATAAACTTAATCTGCTTCACAGCCCAGTTTTATTTAGTCACTGTGAGAGGCCCATTTATATTTTTGTAACAATTTTTAGTTTTCAGTGGGCCCAAAACTAACAGTCAACACAATAGGAAGGGGCAGTTGTGACCTACTGGTTAGGAGGTTGGGCTCGTAACCAGAAGGTTGCTGGTTTCGTTCCCATTTGCTCCAGGTGCTGCCACAGTAAATGGCTGCCCATTGCTCCAGGTCTGTGTGGTTGAAATTCACTATTTGCAACTAACTGGATGGTTTAGGATGTATTCTGAGTATGAGTCACCATATTTGGCCTGCATGTCACTTCAATAGGTGGAACCTTAATGGATACGGCCATTTTGGAACGTACGGCAAAGATCTGCAGTATTTGTGTTACATTTCACCTTCACTGTTAAATGAACTCTGCTGTGCTGGTGTAAATAGCAAGTGAGTTTAATTGCTATGCAGCCGCTTTCAGTTCATGACATCCTGTGGAATTTAATTATGCTAAATGAGTTACGACTACACACACAGAGGTTATGGAGCTGCACACTAGACCTACAGGGGTACTTGTTCAGTAGAAGCATGTAGCATAAACAGGAATAATTCTCTCATTTGCATACTTGTACTTGCTTTTGTGCTTCTTTTAAACATAACTTCTTATTTGAGATATAAATGTAAATTGATACTGAGGGTGAAAAGCAGACTAAGAAGCAAGTGTATATTCTTTCATTTCATTATTTTGAACCTTTGACATTTTATAATCTCCATTTAGTAGATTTAAATCTGCAATCCGTATTGTTATTTTTTTGCTTAAAATAAACAAAAACCATTTTTTTCCTTACCACGATTTGCAACTGTAAGCTTAAAATAATGATTTAAAATTTAAGGTGTCACTTTAAAAGGTCAGTTTGGCTTCGTTTGACTTTAACGTAGATAGAGTAACCTGCAATTTTATGTTTCAAACAGAGATGGCGACAGAGAGGCAAAAGTTACGAATTGCAGCTTTAACAAATGGAACTACTTCGTGTACTACCTGAAACCTGCTTGAGTACCTCCTGGGGTGTTTGTCCAGCTGGTTGTGATTCACTGGGCTAATATTTAGGCAATTTAATAATAAGAGACAGTAAATGTAAATGTAACTAATTGTTAATACCAATATCTATATGATGTTTAGTGATCTGAAAGTTGACAGTACTGGCACTTTCTCGTAAGGTCATGCAGCAAATGACTCATGAGTGTCAAATCCATGTGTGCAGAGCTGTGTGAAGTGAATTTCCAGGCTCAGCGATTCTCTGCTTGGTCATATGATACGGCTGTTCAAACTGCTTTGACCCGAAAGAATTGTGACCCATATAAACACTGAGAATAAAGACAAAAGCTGAAATGATTTTCTCTGCTAGTAAAGCAGCGGTATGAAGAATCGTTATTATAGACCAGATGAGCAAAAATCACCCTTTCATTCTCTCTCTCTCTCTCTCTCTCTCTCTCTCTATATATATATACACACAAATATATATGTGTATGTATGTATGTATGTACATGTATATAATGAGAATTTAAAAACAGTAACATTTTGTATTAATACACTAACTCACACATACAGTATCTACTGCATATCATACAGTATCATGTTGCCCTAATGTTTCTCAGCAAGTACAGAGTTAAAGGTTATTCGTTCCAACAGTCAGTCATCTGTAAAGGTCACCTGTTGACGGTTTATATGTGAGGGACGGGAACATGAGTTTGCTATGAAGGGATTTTTTGCTGTCTTTCTGTCCCCTCTTAAAGTAATCATTGAGGGGCTGATGTCACTGATGACCCTTTGTTTGTGAAAGTCATTTTGACATCGTTTTTGGTTTTCTGCAGCTGGTCAAGGAGCAGCACTGAATGTAAGACGACTGTGTTTTTATTTATAATAGTATACACAGTGCAAGATACTACGAAGGCAATTTAATGCGGTTGGAATGAAACCTTCCGCTTACTTAATATAAATGTAACCCATCAAAACTTAGACTCAGAACGTTCTGAAGCACAAGTCATTCAGTCTTGTCAATGTCATGTTTAATTTACATGAGGTTTCTTGTTACCCCTTGTGACTTGTGGCCATAAACCTACGAAACAACATGTCCCACAAACACAGGCCCCATAAGTTTCTGTGTATGCAGTCCAGGAGTGTCCCTGTACCCATGTGGTATTTTCATCAGCTGGGGTCAGTCCACAGTACAAAACATGTCTTGTGTTTTCCACTGCATTGCTTTTCATACTAGATTAGAATGCTACAGTGTAAACACATCATCCACATTTATAAACAAACGCTAAATACACTATACGTATCTAAACTTTTATTCAAGATTTTTGTCATATACATAGTTCTATGTAGGATACGTGCAGGATATAATATGGATATATAGGATATATGTGCAGGACACAACCAGCAGTGAAATGTAAGACTGGTCTGCACCAAAGACAAAAATAAAGACAAAATATTTATAGTGTGTGTAAACAAAAAATATTAACAAACTTAAAATAACTGAAGTCAAAGTAAATTTTATTTAAACCACGATAAAAAAGTGAAACAGAAAAACAGATGCTTTGATCTGGACGTTCAGAATCTGCATTTGACCATCCGTTTATCTGTTATGTCATTCGACGAGCCATCATGTCCTTTTCTATGTTCTATTTGGAATGAAATTGTTAATAAAAATACTTGGCAGCTAGGCTACATGTCTCAGGCAGTAGTTGTGGGCGTTGGTTCTCACTTGGCCCAATCAAATTGGTTGTTTCGTAGGTAGAAGTCAATCCAGCATACGTAACATCAATTACTATCCAAAAATATCAAAACGCGGTTGTGTAAGTCTTACGCGGTGATGAGAGAGTGTTACATGACAATGCTCTCTACAATTTTTGTTGCAAAATAAACAGTTTCTGTTCCTGTAATGGTGTATAAAATTAGATAGAGCATGGTGCTAGCAACACCAAGGTCATGGGTTTGATTCCCAGGGAAAAATAATGTATATCTGCATACACGTACAATTTTTTTGCTTGTTGTCAGTTTTTGATAAAAATGCAAACATGTGGAAAACTTTGTCACTTTGAAAAACAAAAAGACAGAACGAAACTCTAACTTCTGCACATTAATAGATTTTCTTGAATCATATTTTAATGACTATCTAATTGACATAAACTAAAGCCATTTTTAAAATCGTCCATCCTGTCTTTCTAAGTATACAATAGCTGTGTGATTACTGTTACTTATGACACCCGTAGGCTATTGTTTGTGGGCTAGAAAAGATTACGGCCAATTCTTTTATCAGATAACATTACAAACAGATGATTTTCTCTTACGGCTGAGTGAATCCTGGCAAGACATCAATTTCTAAATCTGTCCCTGGAGACAGACGGCCATTTCAGCTTTCCTTAGAGAGAAAATGGGAGGTAGATTTGACTCTGCTATGAGTGTTTCAATTCAAACCTTCATGGGAAACATAAAGACCAGGTCAAATACAACTACAGCTCCTTTAATGCAACATTCATTTGTTTTTTTCAGCAGTCTAGATACAACATATTTTTTGCAACCCTTTTTTGGCAGTCTATTCTAGTTGTATGTAGAAAAACTAGAAAAGAAAAAATATAAATAGAAGAAATAAAATAGTGTTCCATAAAAGGAGCTCTAGTTGTCTATTTTCATAATATATTGACAGTTGTTTCAGCTACAGAGCAAACTGATACATCTTGATAAACGATTACAAAGACAAACTGGTTTTTGTTTTGAGTAATCTGGACCGATGAATTGTACACACAAAGATCAGGAATGGGTGTTATAAAGCAAAAGGGCAAATCCTGACTTTACATTTATACATTTGGCAGGCGCTTTTATCCAAAGCAACTTACAGTACATTTAAGTTATACATTTTGTGCGTACATGTGCTCCCCTGGGCATTGAACCCACAACCTTCATGCTGCTAATGCAATGCTTTACCAACTGAGCTACAGGAACACAGGCATCTGCGTCCCTTTTTTAAATAAATTCATTTACATTCGTTCAGCTAGCAAACACTTTTAGCCGAAGTGACTTGCAAAGCAGGAGAGCATTAACATGTTGTTATAAACGGCTTAATAGTGCATTTGTGTGCAAATCTATGCATGTTTACAGTGATTGAATGGGCTAATGGGCTTGCGACTGTGTGTTTGTGTGCTGTGTGAAACTGGATCTAACCAGTGGGGCATACTCATCGTTCCACAATATGAGAAATCATTTTGACACAGCGCTGCTCCTGCAGTTGCTTCATTGACCCACCACAATTCATAAATCTGGAACAAGCACAGAGCAATAAGTTTACTTTAGAACTTTATTATGGGAAACTAATACAATGTATCAGGTTACTTTAACATAACTGCTAGAAGACACTTTCTAGAGAACACAAAGAATCACTAAATATTTAGTTATACTTACACCTCTGTGTTATGTACAACACACTACTCAGATTACACAGAATGGAATGCCTGTCACTCAAAGTTTTACACATGCCCCACCCCTTGCATATTTAAAAAAAATATTTATTTGAATTAGATTATACCACTTATCGATAAGCTTTTGGTTTTCGTACAGAGAAGTCCTGAAGCTCAGTTGGTAGAGCATTGCATTAGCAGCGCAAAGGTTGTGGATTCGATTCCCAGAGGATCACACGCACTGACAAAATGTATAACTTAAATGTACCGTAAGTCGCTTTGGATAAAAGCGTCTGCCAAATGCATAAATGTAAGTCTGCAGATTTTAATTGGCCTGGTTGTATGGCAAGTCAAGCTGGTCACAGAAATAAAAGATGTACAATATTATAAGACTTTTCTTTGATCATTTTTTGGATCATTTGTGATTTTGGGTGTATCTCTGCTGAGGAGACAGAAGAGGGTCAGAGCAGTCTGACGGCGATAATGAATTACAAACAGACATATGTGAAATGTAGAATCAGGGTCTCAAGTTTCTCTCTCGTACAACCAGCAGTGTGTGTGTGTGTTTGTGTGTGTGTGTGTTTGTTGTCTCAGGATCAGTTCTGCATGGGGACTAAGTTTTCTTCGGTGAATTCTTTTGTGGTCAGTTTACATTACATTACATTTGTGTTTTAATGACCAGACTGGCAGAATGTGTGGAATGTGTGGAAGTACATTTACAGTCATCGTTCTGGCATACACGTCAAAAAAATGTAAACTTTAAACTTTTACAAACACATTTAATTGCTGCTTTACATTAAAATCTAGGTACAGTATAGTAAAATACTGTAAGTACTGTACAGCTACAGTAAAATCTAGATACTTTTGTACATTCCACTTTTCAATTATTGAATGAATGGAGGCAAATAAAATGGGTAAGTTACAAAAATGATTGTGATAAGTTACACAGATGAAAACGAACATATTGTTATTGACAAAATGACACAAGCGTTTGGTTAACAATGTTCAAATAAGTCAAATATTAAGCAACTTTAAGAGGATACCGACCTTTCATTCTATTACGACGGGTTTACAGGTCTCATAACAGGTCAATCAACTATTTACATGTTAAAAATATTACAGACTTCCAGAAAACAGCCAATAGACACAATTCCTCACATGAATCTGTTAATTTGACATGTCAGCCATTTAGAAACATAAGTGCATTACAATCTATGCAATGATATGACGACATACAGCCACCTTGTGGACATCATAATAGGTGTCAAGAGAACTTTATAAAGCAAAGGAAGCAATTTTCAATGGTTTTCTTAAACATGAGACACCAATAAATTCAGCGTAAAAATAAAATAGCAAAAACAACTGTTCATCGGTCTTTAAAGGTCCTACCCCAATGAACAATCCAAATAGTTTCTAAGAAAGTTTAAGAGACAAAGGTTCGATAACGACCCTGTCTCACACTAGCAGATATTTCACACCTTCAACATGGACCATCGTGAGAGCAATTGTCTTCCTATCACACATTCAATCTCATACAGTTCCATCAGCCCTCACACGCCTGTAAGCATCCTTGCAAACAAAAAATGAAGTGTGTTCAAGCTATTCTGTGAAATAAACTGCAATCAAATAAGGCAGCAGTCAATAATCCAGGTAACAGGGACCGTTATATCAAAAACATTATTCTTAAGAAATTTGTGGAATGTTTTAAAAACGCAGATCAGATAAACCCAAAGTCGCATGTAAAGAAAATATTATATTTGGATTCTGCTGAAGATTTATAGAGATTTGTTTTTGACTGAGGTATTTTTTAAACAGATTACCACATTCCAAACTATAACAAACGCTATAAAAACACAGACAGTGAGAACAGTAACTACAAAGATAGACAGACTTTATCAAATGAATGTGTCAGAGCTTTTAAACTATAATGTCTTTATATGAGGTATGCACAACATTTTTATGATTCTCTGCACAAGATTTTTTTTTTAAATGGTTAAAATTTGACAGAGCAACAACTTCAAATTGTCATATAACTAATGTGAAATTGGACATTGCTGTATCCGCCCACAAATGAATTGTGGGATTTCTTATTTTCATGTTATTTTATTTTACACGTTTATTTTGCTCAGCAAATGAATATAACTCGCCGCGCTATCATGAAAACTACAGTACCCGGCAAAACAAAGACTTCAAACTTACGCATTTTCCATTTTTGGGGAGGGTTACAAAATCTGCAATGTAATTGGTCAATACACATGCCAAACAACAAAGTGCAAGAGCTGATTGGTCAGTGTACCACGTAATGTCCCGGATGTAAAGGCGGTTTATATTAAGCACCCTGAAGGCGCGTAACTCAGTTTGAATTTGGTTAGGTCTTGCGCGTTGTGTATTAGAGTAACCGCCACATAAGAATTACAAAATGGTAAGTCATTTTTCTTGACGTTGTACTTGCTTTTCGTCATACGTCGATTTGGGCAATATTTTAACAGGTTACGGGGGTAATTGAAATGTACTTAATGGTGTATGTTGCATAATTTTGTCCGGCTAGTTAGCTATAGCTCTTGTGCTAGCTGGCGTCGTGACAGCATCCGCGTAAACCAAACGAATCAGGAAATGCGTTCGTGTTTTGAGCTTTATCTAACGCGTTTAAACATCTTATTACGATTACAATTAATGAATGCGGTTCTCTTGTTTTCAGGCTGGAGGCAAAGCAGGAAAAGACTCCGGGAAGGCGAAAGCGAAGGCTGTTTCGCGCTCACAGAGGGCTGGACTGCAGGTCAGTCCCGCCGCAATGGACAAAGACTCTTGATTCTGATGTTTGCTTTTTTAAATTGTCTTTAGTGATTGCTAATATACGTCTCTCGTAATCCTCTGCATTTTAAATGGTTTTATGAGAATATCACACACCCCGTCCGAGTAACTTGTATCTTTTCTAAAAGACTTTCTGTCTGTTAATTCGCATTGTGTGGTGGTTCATTTTAGTTTCCAGTCGGCCGTATTCACAGACATCTGAAATCCAGGACCACTAGCCACGGGCGCGTCGGTGCCACCGCCGCCGTGTACAGCGCTGCAATTCTGGAGTATCTGACGGCTGAGGTGACTTTAATTAAAACCACAAATCTTCACGCTTGTTTGGGAGATTACACGTAACGTTTGGCTAACGTTTGTTTTCACGTTAAGGTCCTTGAGCTGGCAGGAAACGCATCCAAGGATCTGAAGGTTAAGAGAATCACCCCACGCCACTTGCAGCTTGCCATTAGAGGCGACGAAGAATTGGATTCCCTCATCAAAGCGACCATTGCTGGTGGTGGTAAGTTTCAACCTGTTTCTGAATACTCAGATTTGTGTTTTTGCGTGACCCACTTATTAATCAATTCTCTGTTTTGTAGGTGTTATCCCCCACATTCACAAGTCTCTCATTGGGAAGAAGGGACAGCAGAAGACCGTGTAAACTGAACTGTGTAATGGCCGTCTCAGAACAAGTGTTCCGATGTTTTGTTTGCCCTGTAGACTAGTCAAATTTTAAAACTTTATATTGTCCATCTTTGCATTTACTCATTTCTGGGTTATTTTTTTCGAACGTGGCTTCAGAGAAGCTCTTTTTCCTCATTTTATGATGTCTGCCGTAGTCTGTGTACCCTTTTAATTTGTAATGTGGCATTTGGCTTTTGAACTTGTGAAGTTTCAGGATTTTATTTCAATAAAGCTCAAAATGCCGCTCTATTGTCTGTCTCTGCTGACTGATTTGAATGACGTTGGTTATTAAAACGTATAGACTTACAGACCCTATTAGCATGTAACTGTTACCAATTTCTCAGGAACCAATGTATGTTGCAATGTTCTCGATGTCCTTGTGGATTCTGCAGCATGCATGTTGCAGATTTAAGCTTTAGTTTGTTTAGTGTATTTGCATGCGTGTAATTTTTGAAATCGTGGCATAACTGGAAAGACGCAAATGTAAACCGAATGAAACGTTTTTCCCGCGTCAATGTTCAAGGGGATAAGCACCAGATGGCGATGTTTAAGTCCACAGTTTTATCAACAGGAAAACGAAGCAACAGCGCTCCACGTCACACCTGTTACTGTAGATACACAACATTAAGCAGTAAGAAATTAACACTGTGTGTAAGATTTATTGTTTA
>JAZGTJ010015680.1:0-13209 GCA_036877575.1 Botia almorhae | reverse complement strand
TAATTTTATTATACACATTTTAAATATTCAACATCACAGAAATAAGACTACAAAGAGAATTGATGGCATTGTATAAAATAATTTGTTTTTGATAT
Source organism: Botia almorhae (assembly GCA_036877575.1). Classification (NCBI taxonomy): domain Eukaryota; kingdom Metazoa; phylum Chordata; class Actinopteri; order Cypriniformes; family Botiidae; genus Botia; species Botia almorhae. Next base: position 13,114 of record JAZGTJ010015680.1, on the reverse strand, counting down.
AATCCAAAATTCTTAAAGTAAAATCATAAGAGTGACAATGTTTTCGTCATGAGTTTTCCTTTGGGGCTACAAAAGAATTGACCTTAAACAAGGATTCACCTCCTGCTGACTTCCACTGATTTACAGTAGCAATCAGGTGAAATTGAATAATCTTCCACGGCGAACCTGATGATTTCTCACAGCACATACAGTGGTTGAGAAACACTGTTATAAAGTATATTCAGGGCTCTTGTGATTTCTCAGGATGTGAAGGTTTTCAACCAGCATAACAAACAACGTAATGAGAAGTAACCTGCAGGTTCATGTTTCAAACAGAGATGGCGACAGAGAGGCAAACGTTTGTATTTAAAACATCATTTGTTTCTTCTCATCAGAATCTGCACTAGATGATCTAGATCTGCATGACTTTGGCTCGGCTCTTGAGAGGAGTCTGGAGGGCTCAGCTCTGCCTCGCATGGGCCTTATGTTGGGTTGGTGAAAAGTTCATAGTTTCATTAAATAAAACGATAGAATTTCAGCTATAAACTGTAAAACAACTTCTCACCTTGTCTACCTCTGAAGGTCTGGTTCAGATCTGAGCACATGTAATGGATGAATGATGTTTGGAGTTACTGTAACACTGTGTGTGTGTGTGTGTGTGTGTGTGTGTGTGTGTGTTTCTGTGTGCAGGAGGAAGTCAGTTACAGAGTTCTGCACCCGTCAATATCCCTGGATCCCTAAGTAGCCCCTCCCCTTTCAGATCGCCCTCACCTTCTCCTCCAATCATAGCTCACCACTCGCCTTTCCTTTCTGCACAACTGCCACAGCCCAGCCAATCAGAGAGTAGCTTTTTGGGGACCTCCCATGGTTCTTTAGGTTGGCATTATTTTTTATGTTTATGTAAACTTTATATTTTTGTGTTAAATCATTTACAAGCTGTTGTTTATTTGTGACAGGATTAAATGGTATGAACAGCAGTATTTGGGAACATTTTCCTACCGGCCAGAGTTCCCCAGGCACCCCCCCTGCCCTGCTGCCGACCGGGGGCGTGTATGCTGAGGCGTCCCGTCTCAAGCAGGAAGTGGAGGAGGCGCACAGGGTGTTAAAACACTGGGACCAGAGCTGGAGGCAGATGACTCAGGTCAGACGTCAGCTGTGTGTGTGTGTGTACTTGTACATCTATCTTTGTGAGAACCAATGTGACCAGTTATACCATCAGAGTGAGGACAAAGAGAGTAAAGTGAGGACATTTTGGCCGGTCCTCACTTTCTGACACCTCTTTGAAGAGTTGTTTGAGGCTTAAGACTTGGTTTTAGGGTAAGGGTTTGAATTAGGTTAAGGTTAGGTTTAGGGTAAGGGTTGGGGTTAGGCAGTTAGTTGGGATGGTTAAGGTTAGAGTAAGGGGCTAAAGATTCTATTGTGTCAATGAATGTCCTCACAAAGATAGCTGTACAAACATGTGTGTGTGTGTGTGTGTGTGTTTGAGTGTGTGTGTGTGTGTCTTTAATGTTATGACTGTTACAGTTTATCTGCGTAATAAATGAAACTTATTATAAAAGAGTAAGAATGTTTACTGTAATAATCCTCTGGTACATAAGTTGTACCAGTTAACCTTATCAAATGAGCAATTATTCATAAGTCATCATTAGAGGTAATGTTTTCTCAGACTTTGTGTTCTGTTGCCTGCAGTCCTGGGCAGTTTTAAAAGCCGACGCTGAGGAGGCGCGTCTCCTGGCGGGGCAGTTGGGCATGGAGGCGGAGCGAGCACAACGGGACGAAGAGGAGGCGGAGCAGCAAGCAGCTGTCCTGGAGGAGGCGCTAGAGAGCCTCCGGCATGCAGAAAACCCTCACCTGCAGCTGCATCAGCTGCAGTTACTGCACAGACTGCCACTCAGCTCCATCTGCAGCCTGCAGGCGCAGATCTGCACCTGTTTACGGACTGTAGAGCAGGTGATGCGCGAAGCTGCAGCCTTGACACGCATTAATTTTTCATTTTATTGTCTATTTTCGTTTAAGTAAGCTTATGAGTAATTACTTATGAGAGGAGTAATGTGAGGGTGTTTTGGTTTGTAATAACCTTTCTCTGTCTTATTTCCAGGCTGTGTTTAGGAAGCAGAAATTATATTGTGTATCTTGCGATGAGATGGGTTCAGTGACGTTGCCATGCCAACACGGCTTGCAGTGTGAGCGATGTGCCTCTTCGACAGAATGTCCGCTGTGTGCCGACCATTAACAGTCTGAACATTCCAGAAATCATTCTTTACGTGATTTCCAGACTGGATTCTGGTTTTAATCTGATGTGAATCTTTACCAAAAGGAACTTCCTCAACCTTTTTTTGCCTCAAAGTTTATATTACAGTGTCGTGTTTGCTGCACATTGACCATATCAGAAGTTATCCAACTAAATTTAAGGAGCAAGATCTGATCTAAACATTTATACCAGTATGCAGATCAACTCCCAGATTGTAATCTTAATGGAACCATTTTCTCTTTTTTCAAAAAGAAAGCAAAACAGTTTCTGGAGAACTTCAGTTGGTAAAAAACAGCCAGTTTGTGGTGTTGCCATGTTAATTTAGGAGAAAACGCCTCACAGATATGAATCTTATATATTTTGTAATCTTAAATGTTTTTAAGCAGAAACTGAGGAACCTGTTCCAGGTTTTGTAAAGCACTAAATTAGTTAGTGCTTCAGTTAGGGCACATTTAGAAGTATTAAGTCAATATTTTAAAATTTGAAGACCATGATACCAAATAGCAAATAATATTCCATAAGTGTTTTATATAAAGCAAAGCGTATAGTAAGACAATCCTTTTCTACATTTTTATATCAGTATGTGGAATGTCTTCAGAACATACAGAACTGTTTACAGTGCATCTGAAATGACTTTAAACATGATGCAGATGAGCAGAACTATATAAGACATTTAACATCACTTCTGTAGGATTTTTAAAAAGAAAACTTCTGTGGAAATCCAGACTGCAACACAGCAAAGTTCAAACATCTTGCACTGTCCGGTTTTTGTTTTCAGACCGGAGTAAAGATTAGTAACAGTAAGACAGTAATTTGGTCTGTTAACTATACGGCACATTGCCAGCTGTAGCCTTTCCTTCATTCAGAGATATGTTAGGAGAGAGAATGTGTTCATTCATGTGTATTAATGATAGAACAATGATAAGCTGTCAGTGGACGGCGCGACTCCAGTGTGTTCAGATTGATTCACATGATTTGGACTGAATTCGGTTTGAAGGGGCAGGAAAACGAGTGTCAGCTGATGACGTTTCTCACTGTGAATTCAGATGCGACCTGCGCAGATTTGTTTACGCACTGTTTCTGGTTTTGTAAAGGGCAATAAACACATGTATATTTTTGTTTTATAGTGTTTGTCTTTTGATGTTTTAATAACACACACACACAAAACTGTCACTGCACAATAATCAACACAACATCCTGGAAAGCAAACGAAACACACAAGCCTGCGTCATTTAGAGGAACCGTTAAACAAAACACACAAATATTTCCCTACTATATTTATGACACACCTGCATGTTGTTTTATGATTTTGTGGAACAAAAGTTTATAGTAATCACAGAGTTTGAAAGATGAGGGGGACATCCTAATTTTTTGGGTGTACCACTGTTTTAATGGAAAAGACGGGGGGAATTAAGTAAATAATATCATCATAATTTGCAGTTTTGGTCTCTTTAGACTTCTTTCTGTGTAGAAATGACTTTCTCATGCGTCCTCACATATCACGCTGAGCACACAGTCGCTCGTCGCGCCGCTGGTGTAGTGGTATCATGCAAGATTCCCATTCTTGCGACCCGGGTTCGATTCCCGGGCGGCGCACTCTTTATTACTGCCCCGGTGAAGCGTCACGACTCATTCGTGTTTTACTCCTTTAACAGTTTCATTTAACCGGACATGTCCAAATCTGCTCCAGTTTTTATTGTGTTTATTGTGTTTATTGTGCGCGTAAACGTCACAGGAAGTACTTCATTACGCACGCGACGTCAAGATGGCGCCGCGCAGCATGTGAAGGGGACGCGCAGGCCGCTGGTTGTGCGCTTTGAGGAACATGTACAGATCATCATGTAGCAGACTGACAGAAGTTTGGAAACGTCTTTCACACGATGGTATTCTGTATTCAATGATATTGATTAATGTGCATTGTTTCATTTGTTGATATAATTGTTCATTTGATTTGTTTTAATGTTAGCGGTTAGCCTAGCCACTGAACCTCTGCTGCAGCAGGATGACCTTAAAACAGCCCCACATTCAACAGTACAGTAACCAGTTCATAAAGAACAGTTTACTTAAATTCGTCTTCGTATATCATAGAGGAGACTCGGGGTCTACACGGTTTGCTTTAGTCTATAGTTTTCATAGTGGGATTGTTTTATTCATAAGCAAATACATTAAAGTTATGTTTTCCACCAGTGTTGCCCAGGAATAAAGATACAGTTTATTATACGCACTTTGTATTTATGATTATATGACAAGATAGATCTTAATTAGTGTCTTCTGTAAAGATGCTCTCGTGAGAATCTTATTAGGTGTGACGTCTGGAGAGAGTTTGAGAGAGGTCTTGTTTTGTTGAAGGGTCGGTTGGTACCATCGTGCAGCAGAAGCTCCTCACCATCTCATCCAGGAGTCACTTGAGTGGCAGGAGTCTGATTCAGCTCTGCAGGAGGAATCGAGGTGAATTGATGACGTTTCAGCACCTCTGCTTTCTGAAGAGACAGGTACAGACAACAGTGTGATGCTGCTGGAATGTAAACATGATACGCAGCTAAATGTAGCTCAAGCTCTGCTGCTCTTCACTGTTTGAAAACGGATGCAAGATTAATGCAATTGTTTGCTGTTCTGTCGTCTGATTTCTCTCATCAGTATGTGAAAGGCAGCGAGTCTGTCTGTCAGAGAGTGAGACCCAAGCAGGAGTCTCTCACCGCTGCGCTGGATGAGCAAGATGATTCGCTGCTCGGACGGGTTCATCAAATCCCGGCTGTAAAGCCAGAGTCTGATAACGCGACGCCCGCATGTGACCCGCAAAACACTCCGAGTGAACCGGAGGCGGCCAGGCCGGCCCGCCTGGAGGCCAGACAGTGGAAGGAGCTGAGAGTGGACTCTGGTGATGTTCCTGGGATTTACGCACGACTCTCCAAACTTAAACTAACAGGTGTGATTAGAGCGATGTGGTCTGCGTGCGCCACGTCACATTAAATTGCTTAAGCTGTGCTCTATAACCTCACCTTTCTGTCTCTCATAGCTCTTGTGGTTACTACGGCAGCAGCTGGGTATGCCATGGCTCCAGTGCCTTTTGACCCCGTCACATTTATAATGGCTTCAGTTGGAACAGGTCTGGCCTCCTGTACGGCCAATTCTATTAATCAGGTCAGTCACCGCCAGTTTGGATTTTGGTCAAATACAAATAATGAGTTTGTGTGTTCAGCCACAATCTGTCTCTCTTTCCCTGATTTAAAAATATAAATTTAAAATGTGTTTCTAAAAATATAATATCTACTTTCATTTTTTTTAACAGTACTTTGAGGTGCCCTTTGACTCCAACATGAATCGTACCAAAAACAGACCTCTGGTCAGGGGACAGATAAGGTATGATTCTTCAAAACCAGCTGATACGTTTGGATTCTGTTTGATTCTCTTTTCTGCTTTCAGATGGTATGATGATCCAAAACAAATGTGTATAATAATTGACATTTATGCCACTAACCTCAGACTTAGGGCTGTGTTTCAACACCTAGTGAGCTGCCTACCTAGACAGCATTTCTGCTGATGGCGACAGAGATGCAAAAGGTTACGGATTGCAGTTTTAAGTTGATAGTTGCAAGCCGGGCTCAAACTCGAATGACCCACATGAGCTCCATCTTAAATATGAGATGAGCAATCAAAGAATCTTCTGGGTGCATTTGACACAGTGTTTCAGTTTTGTAGGGGCACACATCTTTGTTGGGGCATCTTTACATACATGGAAATAAATTATGTCTTGGACCAATATGAGGATGACACCAGTTATTGATTTTATAATCAATTAATGATTTTAAGTTTAAAACGATTTGAAATATTTGTATGACCCTAAAGTACACTTTCTGTCTGTGTTTAATCTTTCTCTGTGTGTCTCTCAGCCCGCTGCACGCCGTGTCATTCGCGCTGGCGTGTGGGATTCCAGGTTTGACCCTGCTGACCCTGGGCGTGAATCCCTTGACTGGCTTCCTGGGCGCCCTGAACATTTTTCTGTACACGTGCTGCTACACTCCGCTGAAACGCCTCAGTATCACCAACACCTGGGTGGGTGCTGTGGTGGGAGCAATCCCACCTGTGATGGGCTGGACAGCTGCCACCGGCTCTCTCGATGCAGGTAACAGATTCTGTTACACACTGACTTGGTTATGCAGTCTCTATAACAGATGTCTGTGTCCCATATCACAGTTCTGACTTTTATCTATGTCCTCTTCATTGTCTACAACTGAGTGTACACATTTTCTTAAGCTGCTCTGACATGCTGTCACTTCCTGCTTGTGCACACACTTCCTTCACTGACAGTGTTTGAGGTCTTGTTTGTTTATTCGCTCTCTCTTCCTCTCCAGGCGCTCTCTTACTGGGAGCGTTCCTGTTCTCATGGCAGTTTCCTCACTTTAACGCTCTGAGCTGGAACCTGAGAGAGGATTACTCCCGTGGCGGCTACCGTATGATGTCAGTCACCCATCCTGCCCTCTGTAAACGTGTGGCCCTCCGTCACAGTGTGGGTCTCATTGGTCTCTCAGCCTTGGGTCCTGTTCTGGACGTCACCACCTGGAATTTTCCCATAGTGTCCCTGCCCATTAACCTTTACATCAGTTACCTGGCCTTTCGGTTCTATCGCCATGGTGACAGGCAGACTGCCCGCAAGCTGTTTTTCTGCAGTCTTTGGCACCTGCCCATGCTGCTGCTGCTGGCACTCACCTGCAAGAAGAGACGTGTGGTGCAGGATGAGACAGCTGTAGCCTCCGGAACAACACCTCTGACTCTGTAGAGCAAACACATGCCCTCGTGTGGATCATGTCACCTTCTTTTGACTTCCTGTCTCCAGAGAGTTGCTGTCAGCCTCCACAGTAATACCAAAAGCTGTGCAACTTGAAAAGGGAAAGACAAAACTGAGGCCGTTCACAACAGCTGTAACCTCTGTTGTTGAGGTTTCTGTTGAAACACAGTGATACGACTGTGATACAGATGTGTTGATGTATCTGTAAGTGCACAGCAGTGATTTAAAATCTCTGAGCTCACTCAGGTAGCGCGCGTGTGTAAATCGATGCTGTGTGTGTAAATAATATTTATTGTCACATGGTTGTCAATTAACATTGGCATCAGTCTATACGGTTATAGACAGTTATTGTACACAAAGAATGACCCCAAACAAACTTCATATGAAGGGTACTGTATGTACACAGTGGAATCCATTGATGATTTTAAATTAGTGATTCATAATGCATCACTCGATTTGCGTAGATTTTGCAGGTAAAGGTTTAAAATTAAATGTGGTTAATGTTGTTTTTGCTGTGGATATTTTGGCTTTATGCACCATAGGCCATATAGTAAACGGTTATACAAAAAGAATAAGAGATTATTCTGAGAGTGATAATATTACAATTACAGCATCATTTTCATTTTACTTAGTCTGTTAAGACAGAAAACACGATTCAGAAAAGAAATACTGTCTCACTCAATCTAGTGTTTATTCTGTGTCTCTTTATGACCTTCAGGGTTGATGGTCAGGACGAGCCCTCGAGGAGCTCTCTGCTGACTGTTCCCTCACAGATCGTTTAGTTATGGAGAATGAGTCAGAAAAACATCAAACTCTGTCAGCGCGGTCAGAGCTCGCTGTTCTACCCAAAACTGCGTTCATTGTGAATGATTGTAACACGCTAGCGGCAGCCATGCAATGTTCATTTCTATGTTTACTGAGTTCAAATGATGCAGCGCACCGATGTGGTTTATTGTACATTCACAATGCTTATGGTTTACCTCACTGTACCAATCGCCTGTAAGACACAAACAAACAATCAGTTCTTTTAAATAAATGTCTTGTGATCAGCTGAGATTGTGTGACATCTTTAATTCCTACTAATTCTTATTTTTATTAGAGAACAGTTTTTGTATGTAGTAGTTTATATAGTCATCAGCCTGTTATGCATTTAAACCTTTGCGATTAATAGGCCTTAAGTTTATTAAATAGTTTGTTATTGTAAATGATTTTCCCACATATAGATATAATGCTTCATATTTCATTTCATTCATATTTGGAAACTCACAGTGACAGTACTGTTCTCTGCCACAGGAGGGCATCAGTCAGCTTCTGGAGCAAAAAACACCCGAGATTTAGTTTGTGCACACAACACGTTACAGAATCACAACAGAAGTCAATAAAAACGACAGACTGCTTTCTGGCAAGTAAGATTTCTCTTTAATCGTTTTTAATGGTCACACAAACACAAGCCTGTAGAACAGAAGTGACTCAGAGACACAGATGAAGTAAACGAGTCGTCATCAGAGATTAAACTCCTTCAGACTGATCACGAGTTTTCTTCACAGATATTACTAGACTGTTTAGATCCGTTTAGTTAAGTCAGTTCACCAGCTGTTACTCAAGATGGGTTCAGTCATCAAGTAAAAATCGCAGTTTTGTCGTATTCCTATTTTTTGTGTAGGGTAAAAAGCACATGCAACGGAGTGCTGGTCCCACGTCAGAAAAGACCCATCAATAATCATTAATCATATTCAGTCATATTTATATGTGACATTTTTAAACGCGATAATCAACAAATACTGAATCAAATCCATTCACAAGAACCATTAATTCATTTTAGGTCAATTCTGTTCTGCCAGAAAAACAGTCCTGCCCCTATAGGCACAAATTAAGCACATTTTCTTTCCTAATGTTCAGAAACAATATTATAGTCAGACGATGAAAACAGGCGACATGTTCAATTCGTGGTAAAGCAGAATTTATTGTTTTTGGTGTTGCAGGTGAAGCAGTTTAATCCGGTAATAAACCTCTAACGCGTGGTCCTCACTTTTATTATACAGCAGCTGTGAATTACTGTTAACTAATAGAGCGGAAACACGACTGAAGCATGTTGTATTTCAAGTATTGGAAGAAGACGAGGGGTGCAGGGGTGCACAACTGCTTGTTCGTTTTAATTCGATGTGTTTATGATCATGTCTGTCTGAATAAGCGTCTTTGAAAGAGTCTTTGTAATGTTAAATGTCATGTCGTTTGTGACAACACGAGGCAGACGAGCGTTCAAACTCACGGTGAGCTTCACATTTACACTTTAAAATGCAAAACGAAGTGATTTCTCGAACCCGCCGTTAATACTTCTGATCAAACCAGTCACTATTACCAGCTGCTAACCTGTTTATCTCCCGCAACTAACTAAACTAACCACGTGTCACTCAAAACACGCTCTGCTGCTTTTATTATAAAATCACTCTTTCTGGTGAGTACTGTATATACAGCATCAAATATAGGCACAAACACAATATATTTAATGTATATTTTCTCATTTTGACTTCGAGTCATGTTATCATCTGAATAAAGGCTAAACGGGTTTAAGGAATGGTAAATACATAGCACCATTTGTTGTTGTTGAAAAACGAAACAAAAAGCTTTGAAATTATTAGGAAAAACAGCTTTTCTAAACATGGTTTATAATGTTATAAGGCCATCATTTATCTGTGGATTCTCGACGAATCTTCATTGAAAACTTTCAACGTCTCAAAAACGTAATACATGCGCTTTGGTTAAAACACCTCAGAGTCTTTTGTGTATGTTTTTTTGGCCGTTTAAGGAAAGAAATCGACACAAACACACATTATGGCCACCGATGCGTCTTTCTGAGACACACACACGCTGCAGGCACTTAATAAGCGGAAGAAAATCTCCTGTCAAACGAGCAGACGCACAAGACTATGTACACATATGTAAAAAGTGTTATAAATACGTTTTAAACCACAGATACTATATACATCTTCAAACGACGACAGTATTGATCATGTCTTTTTTTCGGGGGGTGGCAGTGGGGTTGATTTTGCCCGGGTGAAGATTTCGGACACTTCCGGGCGGCGGCCGCCGGGGGGCGCCACTCACTCCCGTTTCCTCAGGATGACGTAGATAAAGCCGCTTACGAGCGCCAGGGGAAACGCCACCCAGGCCAGCATGTAGGAGAAGCCGTACGACTCAGACGGATGAACCCACTCGCTGTTCATGACCGTGTAAATGATCGCCCCGCACATGACGAAAAGACCTGAGAGAGCAGAGACACGACAACATCAGCTGTCCGGAATTAAACCCAAAAGATGCTACACATGCGCTGCATGCAGCTACACATGCGCGCACACCTGGCTGAAGTTCTTAAAATTACTTTATTATAGCAACGTTGCTCAAACATTTGTGAATCCATTTCTAAAATTTGGCATTGATTCTAAAGGTTTAGGGAACAATACATCTGTTTCTGTCATTATTTGTTGTACTTTTGTAAAAACGATGGAGGTAATGGAGAATGACATGTCTCCTTTACCACATCCATTATAAGACATTAAATATTCGTCCTGACCACAAAACGTCAGTCGCCTTAATAGCCACTTCACTAATGCAGTTTTTGGCCTCATCTGTAAGTGTTATGTCTGCTTGAGAGGGTGGGAACATGACAAAGCATTTTCAGAAGCTCTTTTTGGTCAGGCGGACCGCAGGCCACCCCCTGAGTGCCAGTCTTGACATTTTATCTTGTGTCCATTGTCAAAGCAGTGGGCATCTGTGACTGTCCGGCTTTGTGCGGTTACACCCTCGGCTCACCTCTGACATTTAGCTTTCATTTATAGTGTCCGTCCTCTCCTGATGTATTTCATTGATATGAACTCTGAAAGCCCTCAGTGTCATCACGATGCCCACGAAGCTATTCATCACACTTGAACAATAACGGTCTATAACAGTGTCTCGTGTTCATTACAATTCATTTGATCTCGTTTGTAATGGAAGCTATCGTTTTACACAAGTTACATTTTCAAATTACTATAAAGTTATTAATTAAGATCCTTCAAACATCTGTTTGTGGTAAATGAAGACGGACGTTCTATGTATAACCACACACCGCATCATTTCATCATAAGAAATAGTAATGAAATGATCTGCAGGAAGTCTGCGTGCATTAGAGGGTTTCCTGCGCTGTCTGTTGTGTAATGAGAGTTGACAGCACTCATCAGATTAACAAAAGCAAGGCCAAAGTTCCTTTCATCTGCCACAGTAAAGACAGATGCATCGCCATAGAAACAGAGAGCAGTTCAGCAGATGTCAAATAACCCCAGTTTTCATTTTTTGGTATTTTATTTTTAAATAGTATTTTATTTATTCTGTTTATACCAAGCCAGGGTTATTACAATTTTACTTTTTATAAAGTTAAACAAAGAAAAAAATTGTCAAAAGACTTTCTGATTTAATTTAGTTTCTTATTTGTTTTCACTGTTTGACTTTTGACTTTTTGGGGTATTAGTTTTTCAATATATTATTGAATATATTCATGTTTAATGAGTACAGATTGTACAAGGTTTCTAACTTTTCTTCTTCTATTTTTGTATTTTCTTAGTTAGTTAGTTTCAGTGGCATGAAAATATATTTGACGTCATTGATCTTTGATGTCTTCTATAATCACTGAGCATGGCCACACACTCCTCATTCTCTTTTGCACAGTCGTCTGGTCCTGTAATGTCATGATACTCACTAGCGAGGATCTGAAAGGCTCCGGTGAGGAAGAATCGGCCGCCCTTCTGCAGCGTAAAGAGCTGGCAGAAAAACAGGAAGAAAGACAGAATGCTGAAGATGATGGACAGGATCATGAGGGCCTGCACCGCCTGAATCCAAACTGCAACACAGAGTAAGAAAAACATCATTCAAAACATCATTTACTTGTTCCAGAGACCACTTAAAGGCAGGACAAGCAAAACAAGTCTCTTTACATCCTGATAGCAATCACTAACACAGTGGTATAAATATATTTACACATCTTTATATCTTCTATGAAAGGCACAGCACCATAAAATGTTTAAACTTTGTATTTGCATACTTCCATGCACGATTGGAGGGGGCGTGGCTTTGGAGAGCGCTCTAAAGGGTGGGCGGGATCTTATGCGTTCAAAGCTAGCTTGCTATTGCTAGCCTCTTTAAAATGCTCTACTCTACCTTTAACAGAGTTTGAGCTTCACAGATATGAAGCATTTGTTCTTGCAGCAAAGTAGCAGCTCATTGTAAATGACTCAGAACTGGCGTGCAGCTGGACATCTATTTATTATTCATGTTGACAGAGCTCGGAAGTGTCATGTCAGCACACAGAAATTCACTTTGTATATTGTATCTTGTTCTTGCCAGCAGCATTTTGCATTTAAATGTTTAATAGCAGTTTTATGGATATAAGTTGCAGGAGAATGTCTGCGCTCTTAATGCATCGTGCAAACACATCATGAGGATTCTGTTCCTGAAAGCTCTTAGCATGATATCGGCACCTGATATCGATTCTCTTGATATCCCAAGACCAAAACAAAGCAGCTCAGAACTCTGTTACTTGCATTTGATGACTTTAAAATCCTGCTTGCTTAGACTGTTACCATCTGTCGTCATGTCATAGTGAACAGTGCACTGTGCGATCGATTTGTAAGATATGATCTATTAAAGATTGATTCTGAGAATGTTCCCTTTTAGCTGGGTAGACTAGCACACATCCATAAACATACTCTTTCCTGCTATCTATAAGCTAACCACACCTACAACACAATATAAATGATGTAATCAGCTCTTATCTCTCAACAATGAAGTAAAAAACAGAAACAAACCCCTGTTCATCTACAGTAACTAAATCTGTTTTCAGTTTATCTCTCCTCACAAGAAGTAAACAGACTGTCTTTTCCTTCCTGCTCTGCTTGACATTTTGACCTCCCTGATATAAGGTGTAGCAAATGACTGTTCATTTGTGTCTGCTGTCAGCCATGTGTTTGCATTAAAAGGATGTATGTGCGTGTGACACTGCGTGTGAGGCGTGCAGACATGTACAGTACACAGCAGGGCAACATAACACAGGTGTGTTAATGCCAGAC
>JAZGTJ010015679.1:0-13210 GCA_036877575.1 Botia almorhae | reverse complement strand
TTGATTTCGTATTAGCCGATTTTTAATGTCTTGTATTTTTGACGTCATTCTCACCAACGCGGACGTTCTTCTGGCCGTGAGCTTTACGTCATCCACGGTGACGGTGTGTCTCTTCGCATGTCTGCGTGAAACCACAGATAAATGTTCACAGAACCCTTCGGTACAAATTAAACAACATTTCTGTGCGGGATTACAGAGTTTTATTATGATCGACAATCGACAGCTGTCGTTTGTTTCAAATGACACATCTTTGGTGAAATTTACCTCGAAAAGGCCTCCAAGTCTTTGGCAAATATATCTAGAGGTAAGAAACAAGATGGATGACGGTCACGTTACATCGTTTTGAACGGGATCCGATGATAACGTTAAAGATGAAGTCTCACCGCACTGTCTGAATGTAGTCTCGGCTATTGCGGCTATAGCCTGTTTGGTGATCTGCTTCTCGCAGTCCAGAGCGATTTGTTGACAAAAACAGCCAACAGTGTAATGAACGGCCGCTTTAAGCCTCTGAAACAGCGCAAAGTACATACCCAATGCTGTATAAGGTTACATACGTCGTGTAGATATAACGCATTGGTTAGTGATTAGTTTAAAATGTTCTGACCTGCTTTTGTGCCTCGTCCTCATCCATCTTCAACAGGTAAAGGCACCGAAACGCAACTTTACGGCTGTGTTTGGTCACATGGAAATTAAAAATTGCGCGAAATATCTTTTCTTCGTGCCCGCGGTGTAGTTTTTAGACTTATAACATCAGCGCCACCCACTGATGTGGAGTAAGAGTCCGTCAGAACAAACAGTCCCTTCAATCGTACATTTATTTGTATTAAAAACAAACAAAAATCACTTCTCAAGCAAGTGCATAACAGATCGTGTTCAAAAACGCTCTCCTTAGTTTACAGCGATTCCCAGTGGTGGTATATTCATATACATTGTGACAGCTTACCCCATATGGTGTTGACAAAATATCAGCATGTGCTCAACGACCTAAATATTTGACCTAATATAAATAAACTGAGAGCACAAAATATTTTTTTAATACGGTTTATTATTTATATGACTAATGAACTTTTGTTAGAGCAATGTGTCAGTTCCAACATTTCTGAAAATCAATAACGCAAACCTTAAATCTTGACATACTCATAAAATCTTTTGAGGAATGTTAGCATACATAGAATAATAAACCAAATATCGGTCAGGTATCGTGCGTTACATCATCACTAAATCATTAAGATTGCTCCCTGACTTATTGACTTTTATTTAGGGTAGCTGTCCAGAATCAAGCACTCCTTGTGTACGTTTGTTTGCAGGTCTGATCTTCACATTTAAGTTCCTCAAAGAGAGATGAGAAATATATGTTTAGCATTTGATCTGATAATTACATGCATCTGTTACTCCTGCATTATTAGACCTTTATTTGACTTACAAGGTAAAGATTATCTCCGTCAATCCAGTGTGTCCATCCTCTGTTCTTCTTTTCTCCTTTCTGTACACACACAAGCTTGTCGTTATCCCAGTTGACTGTTGTCTGTAGAAAAATAACAGCATTTCTTAAGTATGGCTCTATTTACACTCTATCACACACTTTATTGCCCGGCTGTGGTGTTTCTGTGTGCACACGTGTGTGTGTTTGTGTCTCCACCTTGCATTTCCTGTTGTCCAGGCCTTTGGTGACCTCCTCGAACTCTTCCCCGATTTTAAATGAACAGGAGTAGTTTTTGAAGGTCGTTAAAGTTTTAATGATGAAAGAGTCTCCGTCTTGCTCAATAATCTTCTGCGGTTTAAGCATGCCGGCTATCTTTCGTGTGGCGAAATCGATTCCTGTGTTACATTGATTCCGGTGAAATCTCATTCTCGTTAAATATGCGAACAGTATAATTAACACAGTATAATTAACACTTTGGTTAACAAACGAACAAAAATATTCTGTATCAGTTCTTACCCAGATTCACAATGAGAAGTTTATAATAATGATTTGTAATTTGAACTGTTGGGTCAGAGTTCTCGGGAAATCACATACATGCATCAACATTCGTAAGGAATTTACACAAAAAGCAATTTTATCTTTTGAACAGAGATGGTGATAGAGAGTCAAAAGTTACGGGCTGCAGCTTTCAAAAGCTCTAATATCATAAAATTATTAAGAAAAAATGTATCTGTTTACATGATGTATAATAAAGTAAACTTTAAGCATATAAATGCATTGGACATTGATCATTTGGTAGAATTTAATTAAATTGGCTCTACTCACCGAGTGCCACCATATAACCTTCAAAGTTTTCATTGTCCGCTATGTTCCAGGTTCCACTGTAGTTTACAGACATGCTTGAGGTTTAGCCTGAAGTGTTAGGTGTCGGGTTCTGTCGGTTCTGGCTTCTGACTGTACCAAGAAGATGGAATTTAAACGTATATGTGTGGAAATGAGAAAAACAGATGTGACGTGTCGTATTTCAGTGGATCTGTGTGTAGTAATATGGGTCAGGGGTGATTTCTACAACACAAAGGCTATTTTAAAGGTTTGGTCAGATGGGCTGTTCTGTTCTCAGGGGCGGAACAGAACTTTATCACACTTATTACACACACGGTCTCTTGGGAAGCAGAAGAGAACAATGTAATTCTAGAGGCACAAGTGGCTTTGGTGGAGGTACCAATCCAGCAATAGTTTAACAATGTCAGAAATCACGTAGAGTTTGAAATAATTGTTCGTTTCATTGTACATTGACTTACAATGATGGACTTACAAAGAGAGAGAGAGAGCATTTAAAATTAAAGAGCATTTCAAATTTGGCCCTAAGAACCAACAAGCCTAGTCTACAAAAGCTACTTTTCCAAGAATAGTTCTGAGGTCATAGGAACAGGATGAACGGTAGAAGAGCGAAAGGTTGTTTGTTTTAAACAATGTTTTTTTGAGTTAACAGCATTTGAAGATCTGCAGAGCTGTATGATTGTACTGTAGGTGTATTTTCATATTTTACTTTCCTCAAAAGATACCTAGAGATTCCCATCAAACAGCGTGACCTCGGCCATTTCCCCCAGAAACACTCTCCAGGGAGTTTTCCTAGAAATTGTCATTGACTCTTTTCCTCCAGTATTGAGATTTACTGGTTGGCGGTTAAGGGTATTGCCAGAGTCAGAGAATTCTTCTTAAAGACAGTGTGCAAAATAAATTCTAAACATGTGATTATGTTGTTTGAGTTATTGCATATAAAAAACACCAGCTAATTTACAGAGATTTTAAAACCGCAATCTGTAACTTTTGCCTCTCCATCGACATTTCCATTTAAAACATTCCTGCTGAAAATTGCAACTGAAAAGTGCAGGTTACGTATGTTGAAGTCAAATGAACCCTAACTTCCCGGGAAATCTGACCCGACAGCTCAAATAATAAATCATTATTATAAGTTTAGAGTTGTGAATCGGTGTAAGGTTTTGAACACTGAACTGTCATGTTCGAAATTGTTGTTCATTGTTAACCATATTATTTTATTTTTAACTTTCTACTATTATTCCCAGACTAGCCACTTGGCGGCGCCATTCCACATAATCCCATCAAATGATCTTGTTTCTCTGCTTCTCACCCTGATCCTGGAACCTGCTAGTTTGAGACCTTTCTGGTAAGTAGCTTTGCTCTTGTCATTACGATGAAGGTCAAATCTTGCATGATTTATGTGTCATTACCACAGTTAAGATGTGACAGGCCATTTACTTATTCTCTAGCGGTATGTATGATTTTTGCCGTTGTATGTTTTGGTAATCGTGTAATTACTGTCAGTGCAGTACAGAATCATCTGGGGTGACTGCAGGAAGACCATGTTTCATCACTTCTTAGTTCATGCAGCTTTTCAGACCAGCCGGTGGCTTCCAAGAGACCAAAGACTAAAATTGTAAGACAACAAAAGATCTGTCTGTCTGTCTACAAGACACTGCATAGCCTATTGTTGTATGTCCATTGCTGTTGTTAGGCAGGTTTTTCCGACATAAAATGTTACCAGCGTTAACAGTGTTTCTCTCCGGCAGTCAGATTGTTCTGTTCATCTTTGTGGGACTTTTCCTGGCTCCACAGTTTTACGTCTTGTGCAGGCAAGTGTCGTTGTGTCTATTCAGAGTTTATCAGATCAAGAGTGTGGGAAAGTCATGCAGTGTAACCCAGCCTGGTGAACTGTAGATCAACGTGTAGATTGATCATAAACAGATCCATGTATGAACGTATGCATGTTTTTAATGAAGGTATCTAATATTCTCTAATATGTTTACAGGCCAAAGTCCTCTAGCTATTGTGAAAAGCCACTTTTAAACAATTTAATAGCCTCCATTGCTTTCTCCTTTATTGCCACAGGTAGTTATAGTCATCTGTACTTTTTCAAGAGTCCATTTTGAATGTTTTTTTCTATTTGAACGATTATATTAACTATTCGGTTTTCTATTTGAATTTTTAATGACATTATCCACCGTCTCTTCTAAATGAAGGTTTGGCTGTAGCGCTCACACTCACTGACCCTGTTCCCAAGATCATCAGGGTGACGTATCACTCTTTTGGGGTGTTTTCATTTACCCAGGGCCTCTGTACGGCCATCCTCACCCTGACTGCACAACAATGTGTAAGTGTGACTTACAATAACCATAATCAACACGGCTTTCTGGAGAGGAAAGGCAGTCTTTAATGCTTGTTTAAACTTAATCTTATAAGTCACTTTTTAATCTTCAATCTCATTTTATCTGTTTCAGGCAAACACCACCCCTGAATTATACATATTTTCTTTGGTGGTCTCTTGGGCTTGCATCCTGTCAACAGGTGAAATAACATGCCAGGTTTTAGTTCCATTCCAGTTAACAAACTCAAATGTTTTTAGGGGAGAAACTTGAAATAATAGCCATTGTTCCTGATGTCTGTCTACCCAGCTTTCTTTGTGGTCAGAGGAGGTCTTTACATGCTCCACAGACTGTTTCCCCATTGGTTAGAAGATGCCTGCCTGTAGGGTGAAATAAGAGCCACTCCATCTCAATGGGCATCTGCAGACACCCAATACAGGTGCATGTATTATTTACATGGTTTTATGTGTTGGAGACAGTGGTTAGATGCAGGTTCAGATGGATTGTATCCAGTTCCCCACCCTTTCACTTCATACTAACATGCAAGCGAGGAGAAATATGCTGACAGAATGCGTTTTCATTTGATATTTCAATGAGGCAACGTGTATAATTAAGTAAAGGAATGTTTTGTATTATCTGTAGGGTAACTAGTACGTATTTATGCATTTATTTTTGAATGTATACTTTTGTGTCTGGCTAAAAAACTTTTATTTTTGACATTAAATATTTTTTACATCTGTACTCTAAGTAGGCAAATCACAGTAAAACTTACAATTATGCACATAACACAGGTGACGGTTTATTTATACATTTTAATTCATTTTGAATGGAATAGCCAGACATTGGACAAAAGTGTTTGAATTACAAATCGATAAACCTGTCAGAAAGGCACAAAAGTAGTTGAAACACAGACCGTAAGATAATTACAATGTTCTTTACATTGTACATTTTCTATTTTCCGAAATTCATTTTCAATATAATGATCCCAATGAAAAATGAGGCGCTGATAAATCCTGCATGAAACCACTCAGAAATGCTTAAGTACACACAAAGTTTAATGTATGATTTCAAAATCCAGTGTAATTGTAATTTTATTCACATTTGAACACATTAAATCATATTTGTGGAATGTAATGTTTTTTGGCACAATTGTCCATTATCAGTCAGCTAATACTGCCAGCTGCTCATAAACACTCCTGCAGCGTCTCATAAAACACATGAAAACTGCTTCTGATGTTGTATAATGACCGTGGGGGTACAAAACCAACGTAACCGTTATGCCATTTGGTCTACTGCTTTCACAAAACCCTGGTCACGTGACTTCACTGAAGGTTTTTTTGGAATGGTTGTAAAAGCACTAACTCCAATCAGTCCAAGGAGAAGGTACAATAAATTTTGGAAACCACAAAGGGAACGTGGTTGTTGAACATGAATTGTTAGGATTCCTTCCTAAGCTGAGATCTGTGTTTATGACTACAGTAATAATATACTCTTGAATACAGAGGAGGTAAATGAAACTAAATACCTCTATTTGGTTCTCTCTGTAATGTACAAAGAAACCTGGCAGTCGACTGAGTAACTTTGAGATAAGCAGCTGTATAAATATAGATGTTTTATCAGATCAGTGCTTGGTCACAAATATATTACGTCTTGAAGCGCTTGATATGGAATGATTTTATCTGTATTTATTGTTTTCTACATTGTGAATGGTCTGATCTTAACATTACTTGATAATTTTCACTTTTTTCACACTTTTGTCACTGTAGGCTACTGTTATTCCTGAGATTTAGATGTGAAATGCACAATCATTCATAATACAATCATTCCACACACACTGTCAAATTAAGAGTTTGCAGTCGCAGCATTAAAATAACCCTCAAACAAATGCATTCCTTCATAACTATTCATTCACACTATAACTGGCACACAGAAACTGACCCTGTAGCTTCATAATGCTATTATTCTCAATAATACAGCATTCAATCTGAACTCAAAGCCTTGGTGAATGGCTTTATTAATCTAAACTGATGTGTATGGATACTTAAGCCACTTATCCTAACAGTGCATCATAGTCTATGTACCAGATCAAAGAGCCGTTCTTTGGCTGTACTTTAGTTATGGGATACTTAACTGATTCACCTTTAATCCGGCTAAGCTGACTGACAAGTTCATGTTTACTCTTACCCATTATTAGAACCCCAACCCTTCGAGCTTTATTAATAGCTGTGAACGTCAGACTCATCCTCTGGTGCGGTTTCGTGGGGCTCTCTGTAAGCATCACTAGTCGTTCGCCATCGTCCGGTTTGGTGTCTTGGAACAGCGAGGCGGTATGGCCATCGTGACCCACGCCAAGCAGAACGTAGTGGAAGCTGGAGGCGTTAATGAGTTGCCTAATTTCCTGCTCGTACAGTTTAGGACCATCGTCCTCCTCTACGCACAGCCGCTGGTTTATCTGCACAGGCATGGGGTGGAGATTAAAGTACGGTATGTGGATATGCTGGAGCAGAAGATCGTGAATGAATCGGAAGTTGGAGCCCGATTCTGTATGAGGGACGCAACGCTCATCCACTTGCCATATGTGAGTGTCGCGCCATGGAAAGGTGTAGAGGTTCAGGGCGAGCGTACGGAGCAAAGCCACCGGGCTGGAACCACCGGACAGGGCTAGGTGAAATTGACCATCCTCGCGAATGGCCTCCTCGGCAGCCAGCAGAAGATCAGAAGCCAAACGCTCCACCAGTTCCTGGGCCCAGGCAGACACCATCTCAGAACTTCGGTACTTCCCTTGCATCACCTGGAAGTTCTCTTCTGCACCTGGCTTGATCATATTGATGACGGCCTCGTGGGTGAAGGTGACCTGGTGACCACGCAGCTGAAAGTTCAGCAGGTTGCCATTGGATGCACCACCGGGGTACACCCGTGGAAATTCTTGAGACAGGCTGTCAAGCAGGGAAGTCCAGAGGGCCCAGGATGCCAGAAGACCTTCAGTGCTGATAAAGCTGTCCTTGCGTCCAACAAAAACCTGCGAGATCAACTCACAATAAGCATCTCTGGGCACAACCGGTGACTGGATGTAATAGTCACTGAGTGGTAACCCCAGTACACTAACATCTGTGTACTCGGTGACCTCTTTCCATTCACTGCTAACTAGGTCTGGTTTAAACAGATTCTTGCTCACAAGAATGGCAGGGTACTGAAGGTTTCCATGACCCAGATAAAATACAACCTGTTTGGCTTTGCATTGTATGTTGATTGGATCCTGGACGCAAAATGTGTCACTTTTGAAAATAACGCGAGCGTATGAGACTCGTTCATCGAGCGCTTTGCCCGATGTCATAAATATGGGAATGTCTTCGTACTGTGCACTGTTGACATGCATGACCACACCTGTAAACACAATCAGACGACATACGCATGTTTAGTATTTAGCAATACTTAACACAAAAAAATGATTTACTGACCCTCACACTTTTATTTGTGGAACGCAAAAGAGTGAGTAAATGATAACAGCAATTTCATCATTTTGAGTGTACGGTTCCTTTAAGTAAATGAATCAGCACAGAGCTGAAAAGTTCTTCCACTCACCAGCAAATGTGGGGGTACGACTGAAGTAATCCTTCGTTTTATTGAGCTCCTCTTGAACTTCACTATTGTATGCTTGATACTGGCCCACGACTGCATTGCTCTTATCTATTTCATGAAGCGAAGCCAAGAAACGAAGTTTGTTTTGAAGTATCTCCGCACTGTTGGAGAGGTTTGCGGGAAGGGTCATCAGCATGAGGGTCATGACTTCTGTGAGATGGTTCTGGAGCACATCCCTGATGACACCATATTGATCATAAAACTGAATTCGCCCTGTGAATAAATCACCGTAACAAAGTTCTAGTTCCCTGTAATCGTCAAAAGAGAAAAAGAGAACTATAGTCCTGTTAAAGGGATAGTTCACCCAAAAATGAACATTTTCCCATTATTTACCTTCATGTCAATCCAAACCTGTATGACTTTTGTTTTGGCACGCAAAAGAAGATATTTTGAGAAATGTTTTTTTTGTCTATGCAGTGAAAGTCAACGGGTGCCGCTGTTGTTTGGATACCAGTGTTTTTCAAAATATCTTCTTTTGTGTTCCTCAGAAGCAAAAAAGTCAAACAGGTTTAAAATGACTTGAGGGTAAATTTTCATTTCCATTCATGACTTAAAAAGTGGTTTTTCTGGGTGAACTATCGATTTAAAATTAACTCGTAGTACCTTTGGCATCCAGGGTTTCCTTTAATACAATTTCTATCCTCTCAATATGGTGCTTGTTCCAGATAGGGTCCAGAAGTTTCCTATTCTCCTTTCTAAATGACAGTATTTTAGAGACAACCTTTGGGAGACAAAAAGCATTTGTTATTTTTAAAAGCTTTTAAATCCAGTCATCGGTGTGCACTGATGTTTATTATAGCGTACCTGCTTCCCCAGATAGTGGTCTATCCTGTACATCTCCTCTTCTTTCAGGTTGTCCGACAGCTGTTTGGCAAGGAACTGGGCACTACCAAAGTCATGGCCGAACGGTTTCTCCAGCACCACCCTCAGCCACGCGTCAGGCGTGGGGCGGCAGGTGTGGTTGATCTTTTCTGCGATGTCTGCATACGTGAAAGCTGGAACGGACAGGTAGAAGAGCCTTCCAGCTTCCACCAACCCCTCCTGCTCTACCTGCTGCTTGATCTTCTGGTGGAGCTTCTCATAGTCCTCAGAGGTCTTCAGCTGGTGATACTGAGAGAGATGCAGGAACTGCTCTTTGACCAGAGCGCAGCGCTCCACAGAGAGCTCCGGAGGGCAGGCCAGCTCCTTCAAGATCCCAAACAGCAGAGGAGTGGCCTTCTCATCAGGTGACAGACCCCCGCCGTAGAACGAGAAACTGTGTCCTTTGCCCACCTGGTCTGCGTAGAGCTGAAAGAAACCTTGCCACAGGTATTTCCTGGCCAAGTCACCAGTTCCACCCACAATAATCACAGACACATGCCCAAGACTTTGCTTGGTCTCATTAATATTTGCTTGACCTCTTTGCCAGTAAATGACAGCCAATAACAACAGTCCCCATCTCATTCTCAGCATTGTAATGCCAAGCACCTGCCTGTAAGAAAACAGAAGAATCGTAAGCGTTTAAAATGCTATCAGTGAACATTATTATTAAAGAGCATTTTTAAAAGACCCTTTTTTAAGTCCCTTTTCACAGGTAACAGGGAACGTTCTCAAAATGTTGGCTTATGTTCTCTAAAAGCTTCAAGTTTTCATAAACGTTCTTGCAGAAATGTTTTCATATACTAAAAATGTTATTCTTAACTAGTAAGTTGAATGTTTTAAAAAACATTACAAAATCAATACATGTTTGAAAAACGTTCTATAACCAAGCAATAATGTTAATACAATGTCTAAAAAACTGGACATTTTTTACATTCCCAGCAGAACATATCAGTTTTAATGTTTTTGTTACCTAATGGGAACATTTGAGAAACGTTCTTACAACCTAAAATTGTTAGCTGGAAAAGCTGTTAAAACTGCTATTGGAAAACAAATACAAACGTTTAATAGTACACAAAGATGATTAAAAAGCTTAATTAAAGTTCAGTAATTAAAGTTTATTAAATTAAGTTCATTGGCTGTTATTATAGACTTTACTGTCTTATTGTCAATAAGCTACATCCTGTCAATAACTCAGTATAAAGTTAACCTTGGGCAAACATTGGGCTGATGATTACATCAGCCTCTACCCACTGCAAGTAAGATTACACTGAAATATACATCATAAATAAACAGAATTTTTTACATCTAAGTTTCAAATGAAACCAAATTAGTAACATAAAACATGTAATGCTGTAGATACAATAAATCAGTAAATTAAAAGAATCCTTAATGAAGTTTCAATGAAATTTGACAGGAACTCCAGCATTGCAACATCAGCAGGTGATTTCTCAGCACAAACTGATACGTTGGGTTCAGTAATAGTGAGTCATGTCAAGTCATGGTGCCTCTAAATGTTCAACAGTCCATTAACATCCCTTTCTGGTTAACCGGAATGGTCACCCTCAAAATCAAGACTGAGCACTCAGACCCAGAACCAAGAGGTATAATTACAGTACAGAGAAAAGATTACACAGCCTTGTCCAACAGAGCAGAATTTTAAGAAATATCAGGAATCTCATTGTAATCCTATGATTTCATGAGGCACATATCTGTGGTCTTGTTTTATAACTTAAGTCAAATCAAGCAGCATGCAGACAAATAAAGTTAAAAAACCTGTACAGGCTTGAGAACAAAGTCATTTCTCAGTGGTTGAAGCAGACTAAACTAAAACATATTTATATAACTTATATATTATAGACCAGACATGCATTCCAACTTAGTAAATGTCTCTAAATGTTTAGAAAGATGTTCCTGGAATCATGTAGATAAATCTAAAAAGGATCAGTCAACAAGAGAAGATTTTATGCTTACTGCGAAGGCCAAAGATGACTAAATACACACAACCATCATGTTAAGTTTGTCCAGGCACTGTTTGCTCACCAGGGTGTTACAAATTGTCAAACACGCAGGCAGAATCTAGCCTCAAATTAAATACAGAAACTTCACTGAAACTAAATCTAGACTCTGAAATAAGTTTAGCAGGACGCAATGGAGTTCATTCAGCTCTCAGCTGTTACACTGCAGTGCGTTGTATAATCGGATTATCACTGTTGTGCAGTACCGTTTGAATTGTGTAACAAAAATAAAACAACTTCCTGGAGTATCATGCTATTAAATAACTGGCTTTTGTTAGTCAGACGAATATTACAGAAGATTATTGAAAAGTGATACTCAATACGTTTGCATGATGTTGTTTTAGAAGTTATTTCCATCTTTAAACATTATACGTTTAATATTTTATATTACATACACGATGATCAGTCAAAATTGTTTCATTGATTCTATACAAAGCAAAACAATACGACTTTATTAAGCCCCGAGGGCATGTAGTATTTCGCTAAACGAAAAGTAAAAATTAAACCTTTCTGATGACAAATGAACACTTAATATATTTTCAGAATAAGAGAATAATATTTAAATATTAGCAGAACACTCAAGACTACTGCTAAAGGCAAACGTGTGTGTATTACCATCGTAAACAACGTGAACGTGTGTTGACAGCACCTGTTACAGTTAACGAACGCATGCTTTAATACAGAGAAATAAAATCACATAACGTCACATCTTAAACGTTCACGTACATACGACATCTGTAGGCAGATTGATAAATACATAATGAATATGTAGACGGTGGACGTACCTAAATCACCTGCGGACGGTACAGTGACAGCACGAGCAGCGCTGATCGCCACATACTACAAACAAGAGTTTCCGTACAGCGTCACGTGATCACCGGACCGGTTAGTCTTGTGGTTTAAGTGCACGGTTTTACTTCAATACATAAATGATAGGGATACTAAAGAGCATCATTAATAACACGGTGAGACTTAAAATTTCTGACTAAAATGTTTTACAGTATATTCATAATAGTCGGTGTAAATACGGTAGTGGGGTAAAATGTACCAAGCGGAAGCGTTTAAAAAACGTGCGGGCGCTGACATGAAAAACCATGTTTTAATGTTTTGACAGGACAGGTTTAAAGTCCGTGTTTAAGGTTATCTGCACGTTCAAAACATTTAAGAGTTTTGAGAAAGCATGTGCGTATATCTGACATTTGATATGTCGTTATTATATTGTTTCTTATTATCGAAACCTCATCATGAGTACCTAATGTACATTTACTGTCGTTAGTGTTAGCAGGTCAGTGACCAGAGGGGGGCAATAGTTGGTTTGGAATGAATGCGTTTAAACAAATTCTTCCAAAACTAAATTTATTACGATAAGTGTACAAGTACAATTAAAATACACTATTGGAAGGATACCATGTTGCAACCCACAGATAAGAGAAGCTGGATTCTCTTACTCTGCTAATTTCACAAGAGATTGAGCAATGAGTTCATCAGCACGATCTTGAAGATAATACAGTATCTCTTTTAGCACATTTCCATTTTTATTTAGATAGATAGAGAGAAAAAGAGTGAGAGAGAGGGGGCGCATTACGTAAAGTACAATTAAAAGAGAATCATTTACACAGGTAGTCACCTCAATATGTTTTTGTTGTTTTTAGGCACACCATGTCTCTTCTAGTAAGTATCAACCAGCCAGTCGCTGACCTTCATGAGGTCCAACTAAAACAGCTGATGAGATCAGTCCTACCGCCATAAAGTGCAGTGAGCTGATCGTCAGATCTTCGTCTTAAGACCTCTTTATATAAATATGGTCTAAAGACTTATCTGGGTCCCATTAACTTAATTTCTTGGTCTGGATCCGGGTCCTGGCTTTTGTTTTCTTACCATGTCCTGTGGACTAAAGTTGTATCTTCATCATCACAGAGAATTCACAAGCATGACTTTAGAAACCGCCTCTGTCCAGTTAAGGTTCTTGAAAAGCATATGCACCTTAAAATCTGCGGATTAAAAGCACGTTAGAAAAATCAAGCAGAGCTTTGACTAAGATCTGCTACATCCTATGATGTCATCTCCTACCAATCCCTTATTGTTGTATGTGTGAGATGTAGTGTAAC
>JAZGTJ010015678.1:0-13211 GCA_036877575.1 Botia almorhae | reverse complement strand
GGCCAGTGCAGTCAGTTTGGAAACATGTTAATAGCCCTTATACTTTGTTTTAAAAAGACTTCCATTTGGGTGACCCCTAAGTTTCCAACACAATATAATGTTGTTTCCAACAACATTATATTAGAGGCTCATTTTAGTGTAATTTCCCACCCCTCCCTCATAACACACTGTCTACCTGAGGTGGTTATAAGACTGTGATAGTTTGTCAGCTTTAAGTCTGATTTGTTTGGATTGATCAGCGTCCATCAATCATATTGGTTGGCACTGACCTTACAAAGCCTACAACACTTACAGGGATGTCTCACTCCTTATGAATATCATTCATAGCAGGTCCTGGAAAATGTCATGGCAAAAATAGGAAAATATAGCAGCTTGGGTCTGGTGTGGAATACATCAGGGTGATGAGAAGCGATAAATTCATGCTGTAGCCAGAAAAGTGCTCGTGTTGTCCTCGGCCAGGCTCTCATCTCTAATGGCTTATCTGACCAGGCAGCTGCCTGCTCACAAATATTTGAACAATGAACCTCCTGCAAGGGATGCATAAATCAGCGCATGTATGCATGCGAACAACCTGCGAGCACCTGCAGGTTTACCGCGGAGGGCTGAAACCGGACTTAATCAGAGCGTCTCCAGCGTGCTCTGACTGGAAATGAATGAGTGCTCAGGGCATGGATGACTAATGCTGGTCTGATGTTCTGCCACACTGTAATGGTGCATTGTTGGGGGTGGCGTGTTGTCATGCATGCTTTGGGTGGAACCTCTGACTGCATGCAAGAGCTCTCAAAGCTGTTTATTTCTAAAATGCAGATTTAAATGCAATAAAAAATCATCCTATAGAAGTCAATATTTTTAACATTTAAAAACGTGGCGAAGCAAACGTTTTAACATTTTACTTTTCAATATTTTAACCTACAATGGGGTATAATAGCTTTCCTGTAGCTCAGGGGTTAGAGCATGGCGTTAACACCGCCAAGGTCATGGGTTCGATCCCAGGGATTGCACCTACTCAATGTATAGTGATCAATGTGTAGTATAATGCAATGTAAGTCGCTTTGGATAAAAGCGTCTGCCAAATGCCTAAATGTAAATAACAAATGACTCCAATTAGTCCCACAGACTCTTTGTGCAAACGACTTTATACAAGCTGAGCTGTGCGTTAAAAAGAAAGCGATGTTATAAACAGTGGAAGTACAGTCAGTGATCTGCTGCCTGATACTGCTAAATACTGCAGTCGAGTAGATACGCCCACTAGCAAACAGCAGCGCAGAGACCACATGGGCGACCCTCACTGATTGTCCTCCATTTGTGTTAGCACAGCAGATATACAAGCCTGTTGATACCAGAGGCGTAGATGGGCTTCAGTAATTGAGTGTTCATAGTAAATAAAGTAGCTGACAATTATTCTGTGCGCATTCATATTCATAATTCACCCGTTCTGCTGTCCTCCACATATGTTTGTTTGACGTTACTTCAACGTTTTATTTTGTTGTAAAAAGCAATGGCCCAAAACTGGAACCTCTTAAATATTTAATTTTCTTTTAAGTAAATGCTCATGTAATATACGCCGTGATGTAGCGCATTACATTATACAAAAAGCAATAATTATATTTCAATTCATATGTTTATGAAGTTACCGGAAATGTACAAAAACAAAGTTCAAATCGGCATGTAAATGTTACTGCTGTTTTTTCTATAATTCATAGCTTTATAGCACAAGCCTGTTAATGCGTCCCGGCAGTTACGCAAAGCATCATACTGCTTCAAAGCAACGTCTGTCCGCCATTGGCTGATTACAATGGAAGATATTCATTCATTCCTTCACATGGATTTTAGAGTGATGTAATGGTTCTCTGTAAGAGACAGGAAACAATTACTTGAGCCCCACAACACTGAAAATGGCTCTGGCTAATTTACTGCACAGGGTTTATTCTTGGTAAGCGTTTTAATCTTCATCGAATGCATTTATTTGCCCCCACCTCACTTTGCCTCTTTTCATTCTAGTGTTGATGTTAGCCTTTTAATCCCTGTCGAAACAAGAGCCGGACTCGCCAGCTTCCAGCCCAATCCTCCTACTCACGTGAACTGTAGTCAAACCACTCCGTATGAACACATTGTAAGCCAGACAAATAAGAGTTTCCCTCTTATGTTATGATTTAAGGTCATCTCTCGATCTAAACTAACCCGATCAGCTTGTGCAAGAATACTTTAAAACACTGATTTATGCTTGTTGTTATGCCTACATGCTATAATCGGATTATACGAAAACAACAATAGTCCCAAACGACAGCATCAACAAAAGGAGTTTTAAAAAAAGACGTTTCAGATTTGTCTTCATAGACAAGTTGATAAACAAACTATATAAGTCTGAACCTGTGATCGGATGAGCTTTGATTGTACAACCTCTCTTGGTACAGATGTCTTTTAATAAACTGTAAAATAAAATCGACTTTCTTCTGCTTTGCAGAGCAAGGTTGACATCCATCCACACTCGTCATGTTTATAAACCAGATCTTCATCAAGACATTTAAAACCTTTTGTTTGGGACACACAACCCCTCAAGCAGGATTCATCCTGTTGGCATGTCATTGAGGTTGGGTTTGCACAGACCTGGAAATGCATGTATTTAACAGTGTACTTTAGGTCAGACGGTACAAGCAGTTCCTTATTTCTGTACTGATGCCAGCTAAATCCAGACAGATGTGACAGTCCACAACACACATGCACACACGCAACCCACACACACACACTTCACCTTTCAGTTCAAATCTACTAATCCCGAAATGGTCTTTAATCATAATTCACAAGCAGATAATTAATTATTAGATGCGATTTGTTATATTATTTCTTTTAACTTGGGCAGTAGAATGTGGATTTTGAACTGGCAGGATTTGTTTCTGCTGTTTGGCAGGGACCAGCTCTGGCACCTTTTTGTTGCATGCTGAATTGCAAATGGGTGCTTGCTGCATTGGTTCAGTCTGTTACAGTTATTGCTGCCAGCATGAATGGTCCAAGAAATGTATTTTCTGCAGGTCACACTGTACGGTAGCGAAATCGTGCATTTATGTAGGTCTTTGTTTGTGTCTATATGCCTGTTTGCATGCGTGTCTGCTTGTGTTTCGTGCATAAATATTGCAATGATGAGTGATGAAAGATGAGTGCGCTAAAAACAGAACAAAATCTTAAATATTTACACTTTATTTGCTAACCTTTTTTAAAAATTGAAATTGTTAACTTCCAGGTTTAATGTTTTGAAACATTTTATTAATCTTAGATTTCTAGAATTCAGTTGGTGAAGATGCCTTTGAAATATTAGCTATGAATCACTAGTCCGGATCCGAAGACCTCAATCCATCATAACATTTTCAAATCAAATATAGCTGTTCTAAAAATTGCTGATTGTAAATTAAAGACATCTTGCAGAAATCAAACCGAACGGCCCTCATCTGAGCGTAGAAAGGTTTAAACTGATGTTTTTGAGATTAGGTCTCTGGGGATTGACTCGCGGTCTTGAACAGATGTGTAATCCTTTATATAGCCCAAAGACAGGAGGGAAATTAATAATCATGATAACGTTAAAAAATAAATATATAAAACGGCATCTGTGGAGCTGCTCTGTTAGGAAGCAACCAAATTAAAGGATTTATGATGGTCATGGAAACCAAAACAAGCTCTTGTGAAAGCTATAATCCAGGTCCTAAAACTCTGGATTATTCACTGTTATGCAGATGGCTTTCAATGTCACATGTTGTGCACCGTTCAGAACTGAACCGAGAAGGCTTTACATTCCAAATGATTTTTAAATGTGAACTGAATTTGAATTAAGGTATCAAGCAGAATATTTAAGCAAATTCCAATGCGACATCCAGTTTTGTGGTGATCAAATTTACGCTCCTGAATCGATAAAGCCAATCTCAACCACTCTTGATTCTAATTCCGTTTCTTTTGGGCTAAATCTAAATGTGCTTTTAGTTAAACCAAAGTCTTCTTTCAAGTACCTTGGAGGGCTCATTTAATGATGCGTGAGTATGGGAATAATTCAGTATATTAACGTTACTGTTTGTTACGTAAATGAACCATGTTCAAGAGCCACAAAACATCTTGTGCAGTTTAAGAGGAGTCAAAACGGTGCAGTGTCTTAGGACTGAAAACTCTCTATGGGGGAAATAGTTTTTTAGAATGATTCAATGGGTTGGGCTGGAGTTCCTCTTTGATTTGTTGTACCATAGAGAATGAAATAGGCTTTATATTTCACACACGGGAAAAGATGAGCCAAAAATCCTGGTGTGTATTTTCCTGGCGTTTGAAAAATGCTCATAAAACTCATTGTTTTCCTTCGCATCCATCATTGCCACCAGCACAAGCCAGGCTGATATGCGGCCCTTCTACTTGCATTTGGCTCTGAACGGACTGGAAAATAAATCAATACCAGGCAAAATGGTCCAGCCGGCCCTTGGGGTATTTGGTGTGGTTAGCATTGCACTGCTGTGCTGGTTTGCTCAGCTGGCTGCTGTTATAGACCGTCATGTTTAGCGTTGAGGCCACATAGATCTACAGCTGAAGCAGAGCCGGGTTCCATGCACAATTTTACATTTTTGAGTTTTACATTTTGCCATATCCAGATGGTAAAAATTAAGCTGTTTTTTTCAGAATATGTTGAAATCGCTCATACTTACAATTACAAACATGAACTGCAGATAAGGGTCAATAAAGAGCCTTAATGTTTTGTAGCACTAAAATATGGCAGAACAACAGTTGTACTCTGGTTTGGACAACATGCTCTGATTGCCACACAATTTTGATACTAACATAATTGCAGAGCAAAGGAGAAATAGTGGCCGCTGTTGATCAAACTAACTCGAATAATTTTGACAAAGATGCCGATGTGTATATTACTAGCAATTTTAGCTCCTAAGAATGTTTTCCTGATGTTTCCATTAAGTAACAAATGGTAATGTTTCTAGGAATGTTCAGAAGGTCCAGGTTTTAAATGTTGTATTAACGTTACTGCTTGGTGATATGAATGTTATTCAAACGTTTTTCTATATCGTTCTACTACTGTTACCGCAAGAATGTTCTTGATAACATTAAGAACATTAGGAGAGAACATTAGCCAACGTTCTACTGGCTACTTGTTAGCATGTCTCGCAGTGTGGCGTCGTGAAGGGAGCATGTTTTGTTCCCTCCAAGCGATTCGATAAAAGTGCTTTTTTTACCCCCTGCCCGACACTTTGAAACATCTTTATCCAACCTGTTTTAAATTACACGTGCAGCTTTCAATAGCCTGACAAGCTTTTTAACATCAGACTCCTGTTTTTGGTAGTTACTATTTTTATACAACGTGCGGCAGGAAAATGGCTTTAGGAGGTATAAGATTACGCCTGTGTGTCAGCAGCTGTAAGCATTTGTGCAGAAAAGCATACGAGACGCTAATGTTAGCTTGTTACAAGCTATTAGCTAGCACTCCAAGGCCACAGACACGCTGCAGCTAAAAATGGTTGTCCCTCTTCTTCTGAACGCTCGGTCCTGTTCTACACACACAGTTGTGTTATTTATGGAAGTAACAACCACATTCTACAACCAAATTCACTCCAAAGTTTAAGTGGAGTTCTTTTAACGTTGCTTGTGCACGATTATTTTACTTTGAAAACCTGAGGCACAAATAAAGACCTCATCGCTTCGTTTCGCTCTTTGCCCTAAGAAGTGCTTGTGTCAGGAAGTGCTGGGGGTCTTGTGCTGCTAATCTTGATTGACACTCACACGCTCTCTCTCTCTCTCTATGAACTACCATGAACCCAATAAACCTCATGCCTCCACAGCCTAAACATCTACATTTTACTGCTGATGTCAGTCTGGATAAAAGCCCACATCTGCCGAGTTATATTCTAGGTTCCAACAGCTGACCCAGAAACATTCAATGTCCCTTTTGGTCATGGTTATAAAATGGGTCTAGATACACTAAAGCTGTTTCCAGACCAGTTTTGGTTTGTAGTGTGATTGCATTACCTCCAGTGGTCACCATTCATTACCTGTGGTGAGGATATAGTACAAGACAAATCATGGTTTCTCATGGTTACCGCTGACAGACGTTGGGGTCAGACACATGGTGTGAGGTCCCATCTAAGGAGTTTGATCTTTGCTTGGGGCGACATCATTTACCCGCAGGTTTTAATTTGAAATGGGAATTGCTCGGTTCTGCTTCAAGTCTCGCAATTTGTTTACGCTCCTAATAATCCACAGGGGCTGTTCTTCTGGAAAACAGGCTATTTGTTTTTGCCTCGGTTTGATTTAATTGAGCATTTAAACTTCATTTAAGGACAGACGGTATTTCTTGAGCTTCATTGTGAGGTTTTATACGGCGACGTCTTGTGTTATATCTTTTGGAATATCAGGATGCTGTTTGCTCCAGGTTTCTTTCAGTAATGGACAGCGCGATGATTCGGCAGAGAACTGTGAGAACCGCCAGGTAAAAAACGAATTCTGTGAAGTGTGAACAAGATAAGATGGTTGAATAAGACCTCACTGGGTTCTGAGGGTGGACGTGTTTTTCTGTTCACCGGAAATCAGTTTTTGCGACAATACCACACAGCTAACAAAAACACCAAATTTGGAGAGCTGAAAACCATTTAGAACTCTCTGTAAATGGACCTCTTTGTGTGAGGTGACCTTGTTTTGGATGTTTTGGAGCAGGAGAGGAGAGCATTTAGTCTAGTTAGCATAATGTTAATCACAATTGTGTTTTCCGAAAAAGGGCACCTCAGTTACTCCCTGCCAGCTTTGAGAATCGAACTGGTAATTTTTGGGTTACAGGTCTGACCCTCTAACCAGTAGGCCACAACTGCCCCGCTGTGAATGGTGCCTTCCTGTACAAGACTTGCTCCCATGATGCTAGTACAGTAGATTGTTTAGCGTTAGATAACAGTAGATTGTTAGATGGTTGGTTACTGGTATTTATGATATCACCGGATGGCTTAAAATTGAATAGCTTTTCTCAGGTCAGGCAATTTAAGGTAGGAAAGTTTATTATTTGGGAATAAGAGTTTTTTTTAAACTTAACTATGTTTGAGCAAAAGCAATTGAGATGTTTCCCTTCAGAAATGTCTCAATGATGTACATCAGAAATTTAAATTAAACAAGCGGGCTGGCAATCCTTGCATCACAAAATGTTGCAAACAGAAGGTTGATTTCTCACTGGTAATTTTGTTTCCGGCTGTGTCTCAGTAAAGTATAGAGATATGAAATTATAATGATGCATTTCATAAGCAGAGCAAATCTTCAGGAAAAAAACGAATGAGTCTGATATATAAAGTCGCGATCACAGAAACATTTTCCTACCTAATTAGAACCAAAATGGAATGAACGTTTCACAAAGAACCAAGTCAGAAGAAAATCCTCAGTACTGGAGATCAGATGAGCTCCAGGCATCAGCGTTTGAAGATACTTCATTGAGAAGAATATCTGCTGCTGTTGATGCTTTGTGGATTTTTTAAAGGTCTGTATGAATTTAAGGAACTAGAAACCCATAAAATAAAATGCTCTGTAGTGTAGATGCATCTAAACTCACACCCACTCAAAGCCAACAACAACCCAATTTTTTTTTTATTTTCCAATCCTATCAATAAAATTGTAGGGGGCACAGTGGTAGTACTGTAGGTGCCTTAATAGGACCATCTAGATTTGTTGTTTTCTGCAATTTTGCATGCAATGTAGGTGCAACTATCATTTTGTATTTGCACACACACAAACACACACACACTACACTAGAGCCCTGGTTGCAGGTCATGGAAGGTCTTTTCTGTATCTGTAATGCTATTTTTGTCTTTTAGAGGAGATAAAGCCTGTAATCTTGCTGTGATCTCAGCAGCAGTACAGTGAGTGGACAGGAGCGCATCATTTCAAAGCAGGTTATAAGCGAAAGGCTTTAGTTTACGTAACTGGACTGTTTCATATGGGACATTCATATCTGCAAGTAATATGAGATACCAGTGGAACCTGAGGAACTGACCTTGATTGCCATTTTCCCGCTACTGTTCCTTTAAGAAGATTTTACTTGTGGATGGGGGGGATATGCAATATATGAAAAGACTAATTTTCTCCAATGCTGTAGCAACAAAACAACAACTATATTGAGTCCAGACAATTGTCTGTTATTAATTCAGCTTAAACTGCTTAGCATAGATATTCAAGCTTTATTTCTAATTAACTTTAGTCTCTTTAGGTGTGTGTGTTGTACTCCTTTTGGAATTGCACATTTAGTTTTTTGTTTCCTAGTTGGTCAACTGACCAGTCGCCCTCCTCTGTTTCACAGATGCGCGGCAGAGCTTCTATTTTCTCTCATTTGCCCTCTGTACGGTCATCTGGACCCAGCTGAGCCAAACCAGAGTCTCCCAGTGGGCCAGCAGACAAAACAGCCCCTATCAGAGAGCAAACTGGTGTTCAAGCAACACTGGTTAATGTCACCTTCAGAACTCTGGACAGTAGAAAAGTTGTGCTTTGAAAGCACACAAGTATCTCAGTCTCTCCTGGGGTATCAGATCTGCTGAGTCTGTACCTTCCTTTAAAATCCTGGTTTTACAGATTTGCATTTACCAATATATCGAAAGCCCTTTTTTAAAGTCTTATATTTAAGACTTGTTGTCCTTAGTCTGTAAACATTCTAAGTGTTAATGTAAATCTTTGATCTAATACAGTAGTTTTACAGTAGCATTTACTGTATGTGCAGTCATTCTCAACCTCACAGTCCGTTCAAGCAAGCAAGTGGAAGTATTATGTTTTTTAAAGCATTTTGATGAATGTTTAACATCAAATGGTTTCCACGACAACCTTACATGAGGTCAATAAACTTCCAATAATGTGATTGGTTTAAGATGTCTTGACAGTACAGTAATGAAATTGCAATGTAAAGGTAATCAGATAATGAATCTCTACAGCACAAAGGCAGCTGAAGGTATGAACCTGTTTTCTAGAGTTGGCTATCTACAATATTGCAGCCATTATACAATAATGCAATTTTAAAAATCACCTAACACAAGATTACTGACCTGATCTCTCATTACCCAAAGGTGACCTTCAGCTGTTTTGTGGTAGACGGTGCTAATTTCATCCTTTTGCTGGAGGTTGTTTACGCTTAACAGATTTTGGAATGGAAGCAGCTGATTGGTGGAGAGTGGTGGGACTCTAAGAGGGATTTGTGACAGGCTAAAATAAGTCACTTCTGAGGCGATGTGAGATTCTCATTCAAAACAGATGTACAAATTTCTAAAGATTCAGAAAGCATGTACATTGTTTCATAACCACTGACTTGGGTGTATGCTTTTAAAGAATTTGAGGTTCTCTTGACCTTTTCCAAACAGCTCAGTAACTGCTGGTTTCTAACATTACATTGAGAACATAAAAATGGAATGTTAGATTTGCTGTGTTAGCATGTTAGCAATGATGGAAGTTTTAGCTGAGCTGGTAATATTTGAAACTCTGCGTGTGACTAGCTGCTGCTTATTGGTGATTGGTGGGTTCATCTGTGGGCTGATGTAGATGAAGCATAAATGCTACATCGACTTGAAGAACAGGAAATATTTCTAAAGTTGTTACTTCAGTATTTTGATAATATGCAATAAAAAACTTTTTATTGATACTGATATTTATGGCGTTTAACTTAAAACCTTAAAATCTTAAATTGGCATATCACATTTTCTGTCATTCAAACACTTATCCACTGAAATAATTAAGAAAATGTTTATTGTTTAATGAATTTCCAATCTGGAGCCAAATTCATTCATACATAGAGTTTAAACACGCGTTCAGTGTGTGTAAACCACCCCATTGAGCCGTGCCAGATATCAGCCTTTTGTGACTTCACGTAAGGGAAACTCCGCCCATGAAAGGACTGCCCTATCAGCATAGATCTCAGCCTGAGTCAGTCACACTCACTCCGCCATATTTATATCTCAGCTACATAATGTAAATGTTGTTTTGACTAAATCAGTGAACATCGAGGTTTGCATACCGGACACATTCCTCCAGCTCAAAGTCTACTGTTTCAGGATGGGCCAGTTTGATCTTAATTTATCAAACAATAGGTGGCTTTTGAATCAACGTTCAGACAACATGTAATTTGGTTTAATCATTTGTAACTATAATCTCATATGTTATTGATTAGGCATATTTATTTATATTAAGTAAAGTCACAGCCCACGCAGCTTATCTGCGTTTGAAGATATGCGCGTGAAAATCGTGTGTTTCTGCTCTCACCCAAAAAGTGGCTAGCAGACCATGGCATAGTAAAGGATTTGTGGGTGTTTTGAGCTGAAACTTCTAGAAACTTCCAGACAGAAACTTTCAGACACATTCCGAGGACACCTGAGACTTAAAAATGGGTTTAATAGTTCTCCTTTAATAAAACTCTAGAGGATTTACTTAGGAAGAGATGTTGCATTGTATCTCAGACTTATTAGGCATTCCGAAGTCTAATAATAATTCCTAAATGCTGAGTGTGAGTTATGAATATCTGCCTCACACAGACACCAAACAGCGTCTGTGAGTTTTGGGCTGTGGCGTGCTGTTAAACAGAACTGTCAGCGAGAGGGTTCTGTCTTAATGTATGAATACTTCATAACTGATAACTGTATCTGAGGGTAATGAATGAAAATCCTGACCATTCCACATCATTTTTCATTCTCCTGCAGGAGCCACTGAGCTGCCCTCCATCTTTATCTGCCACTGTGTCTCGCTCATTTTCTTTCTCTTTAACATAGAAGTAATATTTCCCCCACAAGGGAATGTGGTAATAATGTTCTATGATATATTTACATATTTATTCTCATATTTAATTTTGTTGATTAAAAGAACCTATACATGATTTGTGGAGGCATCTTGTTACCTATCTTGTTACCTTCCCAAATTGCAAGATGGTTTCCCAAATGTTTCCATTAAGTTATAAACTGTTAATGTTATTTGGAATGTTCTAGGAATGTTCAAAATTTCCAGTGTTTGGATGTTGTATTAACTTTGAGAGAAATGTCTGAGAATGTTACCAGTTAGTTGGGTTTGAACATGCTCAAAAAATAAAGGTCAACAATAAAAATAAATATCAAAGCTGCAATCCGTAACTTTTTTTGGTTACAAATGAACAAAGTAGTTATTGATCAAGTGCATAATAAATCAGTGTTTAACATGACCTTTATTCCAATGCGCGACAGTAAATTTAAAATAACGATTAATAATTTGAGCTGTCGGGTCCCATTTTTAAAAACAAAGATCTGGCTACTGTATTGCATGTCTGGGTGCTGTAGATGGTTTGTAGCTTGTCTTTACAGCAGTTAAAGCTGTTTGAAATTAAACCATCATCCTCGTCAATAAAATAATTGTATTACAATTGTAGTACCTCGCAATTCAATGTTTTGAAGATGGTACAGAGGCAAAAGTTACAGAATACAGCATTCATGCAACAAGTGGAAACTTAGAAAAAGGCAAACACACCCACAAAAGACCGGTGGTAAATGGCAATAGTTCTTTTAATTCTCTATATTTTAAAGGTTTATTATTTACAAAGAAAAAATGAAACAAAAATTGACAAACACCGTTTGTCTGCATATAGGTGTAAGAAAGCATACATTTACCTTTTTAATTCTGGATCAAGTAACTAATTGTTCATGTTTGTTTTCACTGTCGTATGACCCCCGTCTTTTTCATTTTTAATCTTTTTACATTTTTCTGAAACCAAGCGTTGGTGTACATGAACAAGCATAATGAAAAAGATTAAGACGCGCTCGAGGCCTGTTCTAGATTCCTCCATTTGTGAAATCTTGCATCATACAGTAGAACGTTTCAAACAAAATAATTTCACCTGAATCGCAGAAGCTCCAAACCAAACATTTGGTTTGTCCCTTTTATTCCAAAGCCACTCATATTTCTCTTTGCATTTTTCATTTTTCCATCACATAAACACAAGTATATGAAAAAAAACATACCAAGATATGTGCTGGTTTTTTCCTCCAAATATGACTGAATTTAAGCGTAATATTAGGAACGTCTCCTTGTCAACCCACCCAAGAATTCTAACAGTGTTTGAATCTGAGAGGAAAAAGCAAATAACGAGAAGCGTTTTCCCTCTGAAGGCAAGTACAGTATCAAAAATAGCAGATACCCAGAGTACCGCTCACCATCCTACCTGTACACTATGTTTCTATACACTATGGCATAGCAAGAGTTAAGAATTTAAAGACACAGTACCTCCGCTGGGCCCCCGACCAACAGGAACCAGAGGATGTGTTTCTAGATGATACAGCAACCCCCTCAGTTACTCAACAAATGTATTTCTGCTTTTATGCGTTCTCCTTAAAATGAAAAGTGCAATTCATGACAGTCTTTTTCTCATGTTTCACTTTGGCCAGTTTCATTCAATGCAACATTTTACTCAATTAAACATCAGTGGCTAAAGTTACAAACCGCAAAATTGTACACACATTAAACCTTCCCAGATACATTGTGAGTTCGGTCTATACTGTTTCGCTTGCTGAATGTAAAATCCTATGTTTTCACTAGTACTTCTTATTAACGGATATGTTTGGCCATTTTCATTGCTTCATTTTGTTCTGCTCCGAAAACATCGAACGTACACGTATACATTTGTCTACATGCGCGTGTGCGCAGGTGCGGGCGCGCACACGCGAGTCACACCCGAAAAATGGACAGGATGAAACATGGCTATAGTTTAGGCACAAATACTTAATGTCCTTTCATTAAAATTCCACGTTTTTGATACGCACAAAAACCGTCTAGGCAGACAATAAACAAAAAACTCACAATACATTTAAACGTCAACATTTTTTAAAATTGTTTCTTTTAAGTATTCGTGACAATGCATGCGTTTATGGTGGGCTGTATGGGAACTGCACGGGTACAGCACTGACACACAAATTTCTGGAGTATCGAAGCATTTTTTGAATTGTGCAAGGGGGGGGGGGGCTCTGAGACTTTGGTGTGGTCTTAAATCCATAAAACAGAGCATCTGTCCTCAGTGTGATTTTCTGCTTTGTTCTTTTGACTTTGATATCAGCAGATGGAACTTGGACGACACCCAACGACCATCGTAAAAGCTCAGTATTAATATGCCGCATAGAAACGCCACAGAAAGAAGCCGGATGGGTAAAAGGTATTGAATAAATAAGTAAATAAACTAGAAAAATAAACACAGCTGCTAGTTACCCCTTGTTAAA